>JABBCR010001509.1:0-51786 GCA_014849445.1 Cercopithecus mona
ACAAAAGGAAAAAGAAAATGCTCACAAAGCATAAGAGCCAAGATTCAAATTCACTTGTAACTTCAAAAAAGCATGTTATTTCAGTGTTTTTTTTCCTGTGGGAGAAAATAAATAATTTAAAAATATAGTCAATCTTTGACTTAGGAACTGCTGACCAATAAACAATTCTTTTAGAAAAATTTGTGGTTGGTAGATCCTCCCACTCTTTCGCACTTTCTAGTCGGTGCTTTAAAAAGAAAAAAATCCAAGTAGGTTTTTCAGATATGGAGTCCCTAGGATCATGGCTGTCTTTGATTTTTCTTCATATGCTTCTGAATATCTTTCTCTCTCTTGTTATTACATCTTTCCCTCTGTGACAGCCTTCTCCTCTCTCTCTCCCAGATTTGTCATATCCACCCCTCCTCACCTCCCTACCCCAAAATAAAAGTTAAAATTTACATGTGTAGCAAGGTATCTATGCTTTTGTTCATGGAGTGGGGATTGTTTTCCCATCAGTACTTTTTAATAGAGGCTGTTATAGGCGAGACTAATTGAAGATTTTTCTGCAAAAATTTATTGAAAGTTGGCTGGGTGTGGTGGCTCCCACCTGTAATCCCAGCACTTTGGGAGGCAGAAGCATTGCTTCCAGGAGTTTGAGACCAGCCTGGGCAACATAGTGGTACCTCATCTCTACAAAAAATACAAAAATGAGCTGGTCATGGTGGCAAGCCGCTGTAGTCCTAGGTACTCTGCAGCCTCAGGTGGGAGGATTGCTTGAGCCTGGGAGGTTGATTCGGCAGTGAGCATTTTTGTTTTTTGAGACGGAGTCTTGCTCTTGTTGCCCAGGCTGGAGTACAGTGGCACAATCTCGGCTTACTGCAACCTCTGCCTCCCGGGTTCAAGCAACTCCTCTCCTGCCTTAGCCTCTCAAGTAGCTGGGATTATAGGTGCCTGCCACCACGCCCAGCTGATTTTTGCGTTTTTAGTAGAGATGGGGTTTCGCCACGTTGGCCAGGTTGGTCTTGAATTCCTGGCCTTGTGATCCGCCCGCCTCGGCCTCCCAAAGTGCTGGGATTAAAAGCGTGAGCCACCGCGCCTGGTCTCAGCAGTGAGTCTTAATTGTGCCACTACACTCCAGCCTGTGAAACTGAGCAAGACCCCGTCTCAAAAAACCCAAAGCAACAACAACAGAAACTCTTAAAAATGGAAAAAAGAAAATTGACTGGGGACCAGGTGTGGTGTCTTGCACCTGTAGTTTTGGCCCTTTTGGAGGCTGAGGAATGAGGACTACTTGAGGCCAGGAGTTTGAGATCAGTCATATTTTTTATATGTCTCTAAAATAAATATTTACATATACATATATGTATATATATAAAAATTGAAGACTTTTAAATACATTTGTAGCCCTTTATTTGGTAATTTGTTTGCTAATTTATTTATTCAAGAAATATATATTAAATGTATACACTGCACTCTAGGTACTTGAGGTACAGCATTTAACAGCCACATTTGATGTTGTCAATTGAGTTTATAGTCTGCCAAGGGAAAGAGGTATTAAATAATTAACTACAATGGTAGTAAGTTAGCCCTTGATTTTTGGGGCCTACCCAGTTAATTGGCACATAACACTCAATAAAATCTAGCTAGTTTTACTAGTAAAAACATCTGATCCAGATAGTTAATTCATATGTTCCAGACTTTCCTTTGTAAAATAGTTCATTGACTGAAAACCAGAAAATGAAACCTCCAAAAGCAGAAATTTTGCAGGTAATAGTTAGGAGAATGCAGGTTGTAGCATCAGATTGTGTAAGTTTGAATCATTGTTCCATTATTAGTTGAACATTCTTGGGCAGTTTCTTAAACTCAGGCCTGTAATCACAATATTGTCACGAGGTAATTCATGTAGACACGGTGTCTCACACGGTGTCTTGGACACTGAAAGTGCTTGTTGTTCTCATTTGTTGTTGTTTTACCTTTTAAGTGTACATTTCTGTATGTTTTAATGTTAATTTTAGGGAAAGAACAACCACCACGTTTTGCTCAACCTGGGACATTTGAATTTGAGTATGCATGTCGATGGAAGGCTCTTAATGAAAAGGAAAAGCAGCAGCGTGAGCAGGCTGATAGAAACATCAGATAAGCCAAAGAGAAACTGGAGGCAGAAATGGAAGCAGCTAGGCATGAACGCCAATTAATGCTAATGAGGCAAGGTAAACATGGATTTTCATGTAGATGTGATATGATTTTTTTTCCCTTAACTGTGTGTACCATTCATGTACTACCGTGTAAAGCGCCATTTAGGAGTTTAGAGATAAAGTTGGAACTCAACATATTAGGTGTGAAAATCTCCCTTTTCCCAGATAACTTCCCTTAAAAAAAAACACAACTTATTAAAAGTTAGTTTTACTTGCTGGGCGCGGTGGCTCACGCCTGTAATCCCAGCACTTTGGAGGCTGAGGTGGGCGGATCACCTGAGGTCGGGAGTTTGAGACCAGCCTGACCAACATAGAGAAACCATGTCTCTACTCAAAATACAAAATTAGCCAGTTGTGGTTTTGCGCACCTGTAATCCCAGCTAGTTGGGAGGCTGAGGCAGGAGAATCGCTTGAACCTGGGAGGCGGAGGTTTCAGTGAGCTGAGATCACATCGTTGTACTCCAGCCTGGGCCACAAGAGTGAAACTCTGTCTCAAAAAGAAAAAAAATTAAAAAGTTAGTTTTACTTATGCACGTAGTATTATTGGAGGTAATTTGAGGATATTAAATTGTGCCAGTACCAGATACATGATTCTCTTGGCAAACAGAAACATAGCAGGCAAATTTTGGTAGGTAGACATGGCACATACAGGATTTTTTGTTTGATGAGAAGAAGAATTTGGACAAATGCTGGCTATTTAAGATTATTATTACATGTTTGAAAGAGTACAGATGGATAATCTGGTAGAGATGAAAAGGATTCATGTGTACAGATGGATATGGGGATTTAGGAAAAGTTAGTAATTGGCAAGAATATCTGAGATGGAGTCTTGCTCTGTTGCTCAGACTGGAGTGCAATGGCACGATACCGTCTCACTGCAACCTCCGCCTCCTGGGTTCAAGCAATTCTCCTGCCTCAGTCTTCTGAGTAGCTGGGATTACAGGCACACACCACAATGCTCACTGCAACCTCCGCCTCCTGGGTTCAAGCAATTCTCCTGCCTCAGTCTTCTGAGTAGCTGGGATTACAGGCACACACCACAATGCCCATCTAATTTTTTTGTATTTACCTTCTCTTGACTGTCCCCAGAGATCAAGGTACCACAGCTGCCTGCCTGAATTTCTGCAGCCGCATTCCTGCTGAACATTTCTGCCATTTAATCTTGGCTTTCTTTAAACCATTCTGTATACTAGATTCATTATTTTTTTTAGCAGGTGAAAATTTGATGATTTTTCTCTAAATCCTTTTGGGTAAATTCTCATTTACTTTAGAATGAAGTGTAGGTTTTTTTTTTTTCCTGGCACGTGTGTTCTAGTATTTCATACATCACGATTCAGTAAATGTTTATTGAGCAGTTATGATCAAGTCATTGAGTAACTGTACTGATGCCACATATGTTAAAACAAAATCGAGCCCAGCAAACAATAGAAACTAGTCAGGTGTTTTGATTTAATTTGGACCCTAAGCTTGGTAGTTCTGTACATTCACTCTTCTAACAAAATTGAATTCATTTATATCTTATAGTAGATTTAAAGATAAACTGTCATTAGTTGGGTGTGGTGGTGTACATGTAATCCCAGCTACTCAGGAGGCTGAGGCAGAGAATTACTGGAACCTGGGAGGTGGAGCTTGCAGTGGGCCGAGATCATGCAGTTGCACTCCAGCCTGGACGACAGAGTGAGACTCCATTTCAAAAAAAAAAAAAAAAAGTCAGTTTTACTTATGCTAGTAGTATCGTTGGAGGTAATTTGCAGATATTAAATTGTGCCAGTACCAAATACATGATTCTCTTGGCAAACAGAAACATAGCGGGTAAATTTTGGTAGGTAGACATGGAACATATAGGATTTTTTGTTTGATGAGAAGAATTTGGATAAATGCTGGCTTTTAAGATTATTATTACATGTTTGAAAGAGTACAGATGGATAATCTGGTAGAGATGAAAAGGATTCATGTGTACAGATGGATATGGGGATTTAGGAAAAGTTAGTAATTGGCAAGAATATCTGAGATGGAGTCTTGCTCTGTTGCTCAGACTGGAGTGCAATGGTGCAATAATGTCTCACTGCAACCTCCGCCTCCTGGGTTCAAGCAATTCTCCTGCCTCAGTCTCCCAAGTAGCTGGGATTACAGGCACACACCACAATGCTCACTGCAACCTCCGTCTCCTGGGTTCAAGCAATTCTCCTGCCTCAGTCTCCCAAGTAACTGGGATTACAGGCACACACCACAATGCTCACTGCAACCTCCGCCTCCTGGGTTCAAGCAATTCTCCTGCCTCAGTCTCCCAAGTAGCTGGGATTACAGGCGTGAGCCACTGCGCCCGGCCTGTAAAATATTTCATTGACTGAAGACCAGAAAATGAAACCTCCAAAAGCAGAAATTTTGCAGGTAATAGTTAGGATAATGCAGGTTGTAGCATCAGATTATGCAAGTTTGAATCATTGTTCCATTATTAGTTGAACATTCTTGGGCAGTTTCTTAAACTCAGGCCTGTAATCACAATATTGTCATGAGGTAATTCTTGTAGACACGGTGTCTCATACGGTGTCTTGGACATTGTAAGTGCTTGTTGTTCTCATTTGTTGTTTTACCTTTTAAGCGTACATTTCTGTATGTTTTATTGTTAATTTAGGGAAAGAGAACAACCACCACGTTTTGCTCAGCCTGGGACATTTGAATTTGAGTATGCATCTCGATGGAAGGCTCTTGATGAAATGGAAAAGCAGCAGCGTGAGCAAGTTGATAGAAACATCAGAGAAGCCAAAGAGAAACTGGAGGCAGAAATGGAAGCAGCTAGGCATGAACACCAATTAATGCTAATGAGGCAAGGTAAGCATGGATTTTCATGTAGATGTGGTTATGATTTTTTTTTCCCCCTTAAGTGTGTGTACTGTTCATGTACTACTGTGTAAAGTGCCATTTAGGAGTTTAGAGATAAAGTTGGAACTCAACATATTAGGTGTGAAAATCTCCCTTTTCCCAGATAACTTCTCTTAAAAAAAAATGTCACTTATTAAAAGTTAGTTTTACTTCCGTGGCATGGTGGCTCATGCCTGTAATCCTAGCACTTTGGGAGACCAAGCTAGGCAGATCACCTGAGGTCAGGAGTTCGAGACCAGCCTGACCAACATGGAGAAACTCCGTCTCTACTAAAAATACAAAATTAGCCAGGTGTGGTGGTGTGCACCTGTAATCCCAGCTACTTGGGAGGCTGAGGCAGGAGAATCGCTTGAACTTTGGAGGTGGAGGTTGCGGTAAGCTGAGATCGCATCACTACACTCCAGCCTGGGCAACAAGAGTGAAACTCTGTCTCAAAAAAAAGAAAAAAAAAAAAAGTTAGTTTTACTTATGCTAGTAGTATCGTTGGAGGTAATTTGCAGATATTAAATTGTGCCAGTACCAAATACATGATTCTCTTGGCAAACAGAAACATAGCGGGCAAATTTTGGTAGGTAGACATGGAACATACAGGATTTTTTGTTTGATGAGAAGAATTTGGATAAATGCTGGCTTTTTAAGATTATTATTACATATTTGAAAGAGTACAGGTGGATAATCTGGTAGAGATGAAAAAGATTCATGTGTACAGATGGATATGGGGATTTAGGAAAAGTTAGTAATTGGCAAGAATATATATATATATATATATATATATATATATATATTTGAGATGGAGTCTTGCTCTGTTGCCCAGACTGGAATGCAATGGTGCAATAACGTCTCACTGCGACCTCCGTCTCCTGGGTTCAAGCAATTCTCCTGCCTCAGTCTCCCAAGTAGCTGGGATTACAGGCACACACCACAATGCTGGGCTAATTTTTTTGTATTTACCTTCTCTTGACTGCCCCCAGAGATCAAGGTACCACAGCTGCCTGCCCGAATTTCTGCAGCAGCATTTCTGCTGAATGTTTCTGCCATCTAATCTTGGCTTTCTTTAAACCATTCTGTATACTAGATTCAGTATTTTTTTTTAGCAGGTGAAAATTTGATCATTTTTCTCTAAATCATTTTGGGTAAATTCTCATTTACTTTAGAATGAAGTGTAGGTTTTTTTTTTTTTGGTATGTGTGTTCTCTAGTATTTTGTACATCACCATTCAGTAAATGTTTACTGAGCAGTTATGATCAAGTCATTGAGTAACTGTGCTGATGCCACATACGTTAAAACAAAATTGAGCCCAGCAAACAATAGAAACTAGTCAGGTGTTTTGATTTAATTTGGACCCTAAGCTTGGTAGTTCTGTATGTTCACTCTTCTAACAAAATTGAGTTCATTTATATCTTATAGTAGATTTAAAGGTAAACTGTCATTAGCTGGATGTGGTGATGGGTGCCTGTGATCTAAGCTACATGGGAGGCAGAGAATTACTTGAACCCAGGAGGTGGAGGTTGCAGTGAGCCAAGATCACGCCACTGTACTCCGGCCTGGGCGACAGAGCGAGACTCCAGGATAACTGACTCCAAGATAAACTGTCTTTTATTTTGTGGAAAATTTGCAAGTTGTTATTTGTGATAAAGGTACTGAATCATTCATTAGCTGTTAGAGCTGGTAGAGAGATTTTTTTTTTTTTTTTGGATACAGAATCTCTGTCGCCCAGCCTGGAGTGCAGTGGCATGATCTTGGCACACTGCAACCTCCGCCTCCCGTGTTGAAGCAATTCTTGTGCCTCACCCTCCCTAGTATCTGGGACTACAGGCACGTGCCACCACGCCCGCCTAATTTTTTTTGCCTTTTGTGAATTTGAAATGGAGTCTCACTTTTGTCGCCCAGGCTGGAATGCAGTGGTGTGATCTTGGCTCACTGTAACCTCCACCTCCTGGGTTCAAGCGATCCTCCTGCCTCAGCCTCCTAAGTGGCTGGGATTACAAGTGTGTGCTTCCACACTCAGCTAATTTTTTGTATTTTTAGTAGAGATGGGGTTTTACCATGTTGTCCACGAGTTCAAGGCTGTTCTTGAACTTGTGACCTCAGGTGATCTGCCCGCCTCAGCCTCCCAAAGTGCTGAGATTGCAGGCATGAGCCACTGTGCCTGGCCAGTTTTTTTTGTATTTTTGGTAGAGATGGGATTTCTCCATGTTGACCAAGCCGGTCTTGAAATCCTAGCCTCAAGCGATCTACCCACCTTGGCCTCCCATAGTGCTGGGATTACAGATATTAATGTTGATTAGATATGGAAGCATCTGTACTAAAGATTTGTGTTGATTCTACAGACAAACAATGGTATAACATTCACTAATTTAGCACATCTTTAATGTCAGTTACGGGAGACACGTCTGAGGTACGGAGGATATATTGATGGCAAAGAACATTACCTTAGACTTCAGTTTTTTCTTGAGCTCTTAGAAAACTTTGCCTGAAGGTATTTTGATGTTTGAAGTAGAGTAATTTTGCAAAGTTATTTCCCATGAGTTTAAGTTTTGTTGTTTATCGTGTGTTTATTTAAAGCCCCTGTTAACAATATCTTAGTTTATAATATTAGAAAATCACATTGCCTGTTGCATCCTACTCCCTGCTTCTGGGTTCACTTGTGCCGAAGTACTTGTACTTATTTCATCAAAAGTCTGCAGTTGCTAAATTTCAGTTTTAGTTTGTTTAAAATTTTAAAAAGTTACAACTCCCTCCCATTTGTTCTACAATTTTGTATTTCTTCTTTTTTTTTTTTTTTTTCTGTTTTGCTCTGTCGCCCAAGCTGGAGTGCAGTGGTGCAACCTCAGCTCACTGTAACCTACCTCTTGCCTTCTGGGTTCAAGCGATCCTCCTGCCTCAGCCTCCTAAGTGGCTGGGACTACAAGTGTGTGCCTCCACACTCAGCTAATTTTTGGTATTTTTAGTAGAGATGGGGTTTTACCATGTTGGCCAGGCTGCTCTTGAACTCCTGACCTCAGGTGATCCACCTGCCTCGGCCTCCCAAAGTGCTGGGTTTGCAGGCATGAGCCACCGTGCTTGACCAGTTTCTTTGTATTTTCAGTAGAGATGGGATTTCTCCATGTTGGCCAAGCTGGTCTTGAAATCCTAGCCTTGAGTCATCTACCCACTTTCACCTCCCAAAGTGCTGGGATTACAGATATTAATGTTGATTAGATATGGAAGCATCTGTACTAAAGATTTGTGTTGATTCTACAGACAAACAATGGTATAACATTCACTAATTTAGCACATCTTTAATGTCAGTTACGGGAGACACGTCTGAGGTACGGAGGATATATTGATGGCAAAGAACATTACCTTAGACTTCAGTTTTTTCTTGAGCTCTTAGAAAACTTTGCCTGAAGGTATTTTGATGTTTGAAGTAGAGTAATTTTGCAGTTATTTCCCATGAGTTTAAGTTTTGTTGTTTATTGTGTGTTCATTTAAAGCCCCTGTTAACAATATCTTAGTTTATTATATTAGAAAATCACATTGCCTGTTGCATCCTACTCCCTGCTTCTGGGTTCACTTGTGCCGAAGTACTTGTACTTATTTCATCAAAAGTCTGCAGTTGGTAAATTTCAGTTTTAATTTGTTTAAAATTTAAAAAGTTACAACTTCCTCCCATTTGTTCTACAATTTTGTATTTCTTTTTTTTTTTTTTTTCCTTTTTTTGAGACAGACTCTTGCTCTGTTGCCCAAGCTGGAGTGCAGTGGCATGATCTTGGCTCACTGTAACCTACCTCTTGCCTTCTGGGTTTAAGCGATTCTCCTGCCTCAGCCTCCCAAGTAGCTAGAATTACAGATGCATGCTACCACGCCCGGCTTATTTTGTATTTTTAGTAGAGATGGGGTTTTACCATGTTGGCCAGGCTGCTCTTGAACTCCTGACCTCAGGTGATCCACCTGCCTCGGCCTCCCAAAGTGCTGGGTTTGCAGGCATGAGCCACCGTGCTTGACCAGTTTCTTTGTATTTTCAGTAGAGATGGGATTTCTCCATGTTGGCCAAGCTGGTCTTGAAATCCTAGCCTTGAGTCATCTACCCACTTTCACCTCCCACAGTGCTGGGATTACAGATATGAACCACCGTGCCCAGCCAAGAGATCTTAAAGTTTGTCTAGTCCAGTGATTTTGAAATTTTGTTACACATTAGAATCATCTTGGAAATTTTTTAAATTTCGTTTCCTGAGCTCTGCGGTTGCCCTAGCCCTTCTGTTCAATATGAATTGTTTTCTCTTAGACTGCTAGGCACTTCTCTGCCATTTTATTTCCCATCTATGTACAGGTGTGCCCTAGTTAGGAAATAATGTTGATTAGATGTGGAAGCATCTGTACTAAAGATTTGTGTTGATGCTGCAGACAAACAATGGTATAACATTCACTAATTTAGCACATCTTTAATGTCAGTTATGGGAGACACATCTGAGATACTGAGGATATATTGATGAGCAAAGAACATTTCCTTAGACTTCAGTTTTTTCTTGAGCTCTTAGAAAACTTTGCCTGAAGATATTTTGATGTTTGAAGTGGAGTAATTTTGCAAAGTTATTTCCCATGAGTTTAAGTTTTGTTGTTTATCGTGTGTTTATTTAAAGCCCCTGTTAACAATATCTTAGTTTATAATATTAGAAAATCACATTGCCTGTTGCATCCTACTCTGGGTTCACTTGTGCCGAAGTACTTGTACTTATTTCATCAAAAGTCTGCAGTTGCTAAATTTCAGTTTTAGTTTGTTTAAAATTTTAAAAAGTTACAACTCCCTCCCATTTGTTCTACAATTTTGTATTTCTTTTTTTTTTTTTTTTCCTTTTTTTGAGACAGACTCTTGCTCTGTTGCCCAAGCTGGAGTGCAGTGGTGCAACCTCAGCTCACTGTAACCTACCTCTTGCCTTCTGGGTTTAAGCGATTCTCCTGCCTCAGCCTCCCAAGTAGCTAGAATTACAGATGCATGCTACCACGCCCGGCTTATTTTGTATTTTTAGTAGAGATGGGGTTTCACCATGTTGGTCAAGCTGGTTTCGAACTCCCGACCTCAAGTATCTACCCACCTCAGCCTTCCACAGTGCTGGGATTACAGGCGTGAGGCACGGTACCCGGCCTACAATTTTGTATTTCATCCAGCATTTCTAAGGATGCATTCAGGTTGAGGAGAGACTGTAATTAATCTAAGTTGTGTGGTTCTGCAGAAACATGTATCATGACATATCATGGAAGGAGAAATCTCACATAATACAAAAAACTGTCCCCCTGTTCACTACCTTCTGCTTTTTTGTAGGAATCACTCTTCTGTATTTAAGTCTCTTTTGTGTCCTTTAATGAAAAAATTCTGCATATGTCATTAGATGTTTCTGTGTATTTGTAAGCAAAAAACCCAAAAATCATAACAAAACAAACTGGGTGCAGTGGCTCATGCCTGTAATTCTAGCACTTTGGGAAGCTGAGGTGGGAGGATTGCTTGAGTCCAGCAGTTCAAGACTAACCTCAGCAACATAGTGAGACCCCATTTCTACCAAAAGTACAAAAATTAGCCGGGCCTGGTGGCATGTGTCTGTAGTTGCAGCTACTTGGGAAGGCTTAGGTGGAAGGATCGCTTGAGGCTGTAGTGAGCTGTAATTATGCCACCGTACTCCAGCCTGGGTGATAGAACGAGACCTTGTCTCAAAAAAGAAAAAACTGTTTACCTTTTCTGTACCTTTTTTACTTTCTACATGAATATATATGTAAATATCTGCCTTATATTTTTAATGGCCATATGATATTCTTTTATATGGGTATAATTAGTTTAGTTCATCCTCTTTTGATAACAATTTCTCTTTTCAGTTTGTTTTTAAAAGCAGTGCTGCAAAGAATATATATGCATGTATCAGAAAATTTTTGTAAAAATATTCTTTTTTTTTTTTTTTGAGATGGTGTTTCACTCTTGTTGCCCAGGCTGGAGTGCAGTGGCGTGATCTCAGCTCACTGCATCCTCCACCTCCCAAGTTCAAGTGATTCTCCTGCCTTAGCCTCCTGAGTAGCTGGGATTATAGGCATGTTGGCACATACCTGGCTAATTTTGTATTTTCAGTAGAGACAGGGTTTCTCCATGTTGATCAGGCTGGTCTGGAACTCCCGACCTCAAGTCATCCGCCCTCCTCAGCCTCCCAAAGTGTTGGGATTACAGGTGTGAGCCACCACACCGAGCTGTAAATGTTGATTCTTATTGAACACATCAGTACCTTATAATAATAGTTGTATCATTTATACTTTACTGATAATTATTTAGTCCTTTCTAGATTCAACTCCCATTACATTAAAAAATTTTTTTCTTTGAGATGGAGTCTCACTCTGTTTGCCAGACTGGTGTTCAGTGGCACAGTCTAAGCTCACTACAACCTCTGGCTTCCAGGTTCAAATGATTCTCCTCCCTCAGGCATGAGCCACCATACCCGGCTAATTTTTGTATTTTTAGTAGAGGCGGGGTTCACCATGTTGGCCAGGCTGGTCTCAAACTCTTGGCCTCAAGTGATCCGCCTGTCTCAGCCTCCGAAAGTGTCAAGATTATAGGCGTGAGCCATTGCGCCTGGCTCCATTACATTTTTTTTTAAACTTTATTTATTTATCTGTTTGTTTGTTTATTTATTTATTTAGAGACAGAGTCTCGCTCTGTTACCCAGGCTTAGAGACAGAGTCTCGCTCTGTTGCCCAGGCTGGAGTGCAGTGGTGCAATGTCTGCTTACTGCAACCTTCCACCTCCTGGGTTCAAGCGATTCTTCTGCCTCAGCCTCCTGAGTAGCTGGGATTACAGGCATGCATCACCACGCCTGGCTAATTTTGTATTTTTAGTAGAGACGGGGTTTCTGCATGTTGGTCAGGCTGGTCTCGAACTCCTGACCTCAGGTAATCCGCCCACCTCAGCTTCCCAAAGTGTTGGGATTACAGGCATGAGCCACCACACCCAGCTGTAAATGTTGATTCTTATTACACATACGGGTACCTTATAATAATTGTTTCATTTATACTTTACTGATAGTTATTTAGTCCTTTCTAGATTAAAATCCCATTACATTAAAAAATTTTTTTCTTTGAGATGGAGTCTCACTCTGTTTGCCAGACTGGTGTTCAGTGGCACAGTCTAAGCTCACTACAACCTCTGGCTTCCAGGTTCAAATGATTCTCCTCCCTCAGGCATGAGCCACCATACCCGGCTAATTTTTGTATTTTTAGTAGAGGCGGGGTTCACCATGTTGGCCAGGCTGGTCTCAAACTCTTGGCCTCAAGTGATCCGCCTGTCTCAGCCTCCGAAAGTGTCAAGATTATAGGCGTGAGCCATTGCGCCTGGCTCCATTACATTTTTTTTTAAACTTTATTTATTTATCTGTTTGTTTGTTTATTTATTTATTTAGAGACAGAGTCTCGCTCTGTTACCCAGGCTTAGAGACAGAGTCTCGCTCTGTTGCCCAGGCTGGAGTGCAGTGGTGCAATGTCTGCTTACTGCAACCTCTGTCTCCGTGTTTCAAGTGATTCTCCTGCCTCAACCTCTTGAGTAACTGGGATTACAGCCGTGTTCAACCACACTTGGTTAATTTTTGTATTAGTAGTAGAGAGGGTGTTTCACCATGTTGGTCAGGCTGATCTTGAACTCCTGACCTCGTGATCTGCCCGCCTGAGCCTCCCAAAGTGCTGGGGTTACAGGTGTGAGCTACTTGGGTAGCTGAGGCGGGAAAATCGCTTGAACCAGGGAGTCAGAGGTTGCAGTGAGCAGAGATCGCACCACTGCATCCATCCTGGCGACAGAATGAGACTCCGTCTCAAAAAAAACCCATAAAAACAAAACAAACAAAATAAAGCAAATATGTTTATGTGAGCCCTTCTTAAAGAAATCAAGAAAGGATAAACTTTAGACAAGTGAAGAACAGAACAGTCATGACTGAACCTACTTGAGATATTAAGATTTAAATACATATGAGGTTTATGATTAAAGAATATTAATGCGGTCAGGAGATCGAGACCATCCTGGCTAACATGGTGAAACCCCATCTGTATTAAAAATACAAAAAATTAGCTGGGCCTGGTGGCACGCGCCTGCAGTCTGAGCTATTCTGGAGGCTGAGGCAGGAGACTTGCTTGAACCCAGGAGGTGGAGCTTGCAGTGAGCCAAGATCACGCCACTGCACTCCAGCCAGGGTGACAGAGAGAGACCCCGTCTCAAAAAAAAAAAAAAATTAATTCAGTGTCATAAATCCAGACAAATCAGAGGCAAAATAAAAACTGAAAGAAAAAGAAAGAGGAGACTAGTATTTTCAGAAAATGGAATTGTTAGATCAAAAGTTATACATTCAGTTTTCGTAACTTGAGCAATATTAAATTGAGAAAACACTTTCTCACAGTCTAGCAAATCAAAATTTTAATTTGTTTATATTCCTTTTTTCTGTATCTGATACATTGAAATTATAGCATATGATTTCATGTAATTTTATCATTAAACTTGTTAGGACAGCATTTTAATTAATTAATTAATTAATTTGAGACAATCTTGCTCTGTCACTCAGGCTGGATTGCGATGGCACAAGTTCTGCTCACTCTGCCTCCCCAGTTCAAGCGATTCTTCTGCCTCAGCCTCTTTGACTAGCTGGGCAGGCGTGTGCCACCACACCCGACTTATTTTTGTAGTTTTAGTAGAGACAGTGTTTTGCCATGTTGGCCAGGCTGGTCTCAAGTGATCCACCCACCTCGGCCTCCCAAAGTGCTGGGATTACTTTCGGAGGCCGAGGCAGCCTCCCACTTTGGGAAGCCACTGTGCGCAGCCAGGAAAGCATTTCAAAGTGTTACTTGGTTTAGTAAGTAATAAGTAATACTGTAGATGGTGCCTTCTTGTCTGTGGATGGCTTTGTTTTATTTTATTAAGAAAAATTCCCGAGTGTAATTCCCCGGATCAAAAAATAAAGACATCTCTAGTTGGGCCAGGCACTGTGACTCACGCCTGTAATCCCACTTTGGGAGGCCGAGGCGGGTGGATCACAAGGTTACGAGTTTAAGACCAGCCTGGCCAAGATGGTGAAACCCCGTCTCTACTAAAAATACAAAAATTAGCTGGGTGCCATGGCGGGCGCCTGTAGTCCCAGCTACTCGGGAGGCTGAGGCAGGAGAATTGCTTGAACCCGGTAGGCAGGGGTTGCAGTGAGCCGAGACCTCACCATTGCACTTCAGCCCGGGCAACAAAGCGAGACTCCATCTCAGAAAAAAAAGAAAAAAAAAGACATCTCTAGTTATGTACTTTTTACAGTTTTTTCCCCTAGAAAGATATGATCATGGCAGTGTATAAGCTTTAGTGAAATTTCAGGAACTTTGGGTATTAGGAACTTTAAATAATACATAATTTAGTAAGCATAAAATGGTAGTTTTAAGTTTATAGTTCCTTTAAGTATTAGGTAATTGTGCTTATTTGAGAATTTGATTGTTGAAACCTTTGAGCTAATCATACCAATGTTACGGGTAAGGTAAGAAGATCTGAGAGGTTAAAAGCAGTTTTGTTAAATTGCAGAGTCTGTCAGTCCTGACTGCGGGGAGGCTGAGGTGGGAAGATCGCTTGAGCCCAGGAGTTTGAGGCTGTAGTGAGCGACCATCATGCCACTGCACTCCAGCCTGGGTGCCAGAGCGAGACCCTGTCTTTGAGAGGAAAACAAAAAGGTATTTACGTGTTGTTTTTTTTTTGTTTGAGACGGAGTTTCGCTCCTGTTGCCCAGGCTGGAGTGCAATGGCGTGATCTCGGCTCACCGCAACCTCCGCCTCCCGGCTTCAAGCGATTCTTCCACCTAAACCTCCTGAGTAGCTCTGATTACAGGCGTGCGCCACCACGTGCAGCTAATTTTTGTGTTTACTTAGTAGAGACGGGGTTTCTCCAGTGTTGATCAGGCTGGCCTGGAACTCCCGACCTCAGTTGATCCGCCTGCCTCAGTCTTCCAAAGTGCTGGGATTGCAAGCGTGAGTCACTGCACCCAGTCAGGTATTTAAGTAATTCTAATGAGCATTTAAGGTTAAGAAATTACGTTATAAAGGTTCAAAGTAACTGCAATCATGTTTAACATTTTTTAAGATAAAAATTAAGTGTTTTCTCTATGGTCCTATTATGAGAACTACCTGGTCCCTGTCTCATATACCAAAACAGACTTTTCTTAGCAATATCCCCAAATGCATATTTTTAAGTTTTCCAGTTGAGTCTGATCAACTAGGTTTGGCATACTTTTTAGAAAGAGCTTTGGAATAAGGAGAGGTTTGGCCTGGCATTCCAGTTGAATCATGTAGTAGCTGGGGCAAATTTATAATCTATCTGAATCCTTTTTTTGCATAATTTATAAATGTCTGTTTTTAATCTGTAAAATGGGGAGAATAATATTTACTTTGTTATGGTTATGATCCCTGTCTTGCTATTATTATGAAGTTTGGGTTATTGGTACCTTAGATTAACTTTAGCTATAGTATTATATAAGTCAACTGTTGAGTATAGTGATTTGTTAAGAAACATTCAATTAAGGTACTTTGTTCACTTTAAACATTTCAGATATAAAGAGAAAAGAAAAATAAAAGCAACCAGTAATTGTGCCATCCAGAGTATTTTAACATGTTATTATTTTAAAATATATGCATGTATACATACATAATTTTGTACAAAATCACAGACAAAGATTTTTAGCTTTGGAGATTTTTAACATGGAAAGTTTATACACTACTTCTCAGATGTGCAATACAAATGTACTTTTCATTATCTTACTCTGGAACCCCCCCCATTCTTGGTATGGCAGGGATTGGTGATGGTGGAAATGTTTTTTTGTTGTTGAAAAGTCTTGTTTATATCAGCATTTATCTTTGCTTTCTTCTTTGAAGAACTCTCTCCTCACTCCTCTTCTTCATAAGACATTGGCTTAGTGAGGGAGGAATTTCATGCTAATTGTGTTGAGAGGGAGGTTCCTTGGGTTTTATGTCATGATTCATGTTTTTCTGGTCTGGTTCTTTTTTTTTTTTTCTTTTTTTTTTTTTTTTTTTTTTTGAGACGGAGTTTTGCTCTGTCACCCCACGCTGGAATGCAGTGGCGCGATCTCGGCTTACTGCAAGCTCTGCCCCAGGTTCACGCCATTCTCCTGCCTCAGCCTCCCAAGTAGCTGGAACTACAGGCACCTGCCACCACGCCCGGCTTTTTTTTTTTTGAGTAGAGACAGGGTTTCACCGTGTTAGCCAGGATGGTCTCGATCTCCTGACCTCGTGATCTGGCTGCCTCGGCCTCCCAAAGTGCTGGGATTACAGGCTTGAGCCACCGCGCCCGGCCTCTGGTCTGGTTCTTAAGTGCTCTCTGCGGTGTCTGTGAAGGCATGTGTTTGGGCTTTGCATTTGCTGCTGAAAACAATTACAATTTGTTATTTTATTTTATTTTAGAGACAGTTTGCAGTGGCGCAATCTTGGCTCACTGCAATCTCCGCCCAAGTGATTCTCTTGTCTCAACCTCCTGAGTGGCTGGAATTAAGGCATGCACCTCCATACCCAGCTAATTTTTGTATTTTTAGTAGAGATGGGGTTTCGCTATGTTGGCCAGGGTAGTCTCGAACCCCCCACTTCAGGTGATCCGCCTGCCTTGGCCTCCCAAAGTGTTAGGATTACAGCCATGAGGCACCACATCTGGCCCTAATTTTTGTATTTTTTGTAGACAGGGTTTCACCGTGTTACTCAGACTGGTCTCGAACTCCTCAGCCAAAGTGATCTGCCTACCTCGGCCTCCCAAAGTGCTGGGATTACAGGCACAAGCCAGCCTATTTTAGTTTCTTGACATAAAGATGAATTTTTTTTTTTTTTGAGACGGAGTCTGGCTCTGTTGCCCAGGCTGTAGTGTAGTGGCGGATCTCGGCTCACTGCAAGCTCCGCCTCCCGGGTTCACGCCATTCTCCTGCCTCAGCCTCCCAAGGAGCTGGGACTATAGGCGTGCGCCACCACTCCCGGCTAGTTTTTTCGTATTTTTTAGTAGAGACAGGGTTTCACCGTGTTAGCCAGGATGGTCTTGATCTCCTGACCTTGTGATCCGCCCGTCTCAGCCTCCCAAAGTGCTGGGATTACAGGCTTGAATCACCACATGCCAAAGATGAATTTTTTTATGGTATTTTTTTTTTTTTGAGGTGGAATCATCTCACTCTGTTGCCCACCTGGGCTTCCCAAAGTGTTGGGATTAAAGGTGTGAGCCACTGCACCCAGCCAAGATGAGTTTATTAGCTTTTTCCACCAACAAGAATAAACTTGTTTTTGATATGGAGTTTTGCTCTTATTGCCTAGGCTGGAGTGCTGTGGCATGATCTTGGCTAACTACAACCTCCATCTTCCCAGTTCAAGCGATTCTTCCACCTAAACCTCCTGAGTAGCTCTGATTACAGGCGTGCGCCACCACGTGCAGCTAATTTTTGTGTTTACTTAGTAGAGACGGGGTTTCTCCATTGTTGATCAGGCTGGCCTGGAACTCCCGACCTCAGTTGATCCGCCTGCCTCAGTCTTCCAAAGTGCTGGGATTGCAAGCGTGAGTCACTGCACCCAGTCAGGTATTTAAGTAATTCTAATGAGCATTTAAGGTTAAGAAATTACGTTATAAAGGTTCAAAGTAACTGCAATCATGTTTAACATTTTTAAGATAAAAATTAAGTGTTTTCTCTGGGCCTATTATGAGAACTACCTGGGCCCTGTCTCATATACCAAAACAGACTTTTCTTAGCAATATCCCCAAATGCATATTTTAAGTTTTCCAGTTGAGTCTGATCAAGTAGGTTTGGCAGACTTGTTGTAAAGAGCTTTGGAATAAGGAGAGGTTTGGCCTGGCATCCCAGTCGAATCATTTAATAGCTGGGGCAACTTTGTAATCTATCTGAATCATTTTTTGTTCCTGTAATTTATAAATGTCTGTTTTAATCTGTAAAATGGGAGAATAATATTTACTTTGTTATGGTTATGATGCCTGTCTTGCTATTATTATGAAGTTTGTTGGTTATTAGTACCTTAGATTAACTTTAGCTATAGTATTATATAAGTCAACTGTTGAGTATAGTGATTTGTTAAGAAACATTCAATTAAGGTAATTTGTTCACCTTAGACATTTCAGATATAAAGAGAAAAGGAAAATAAAAGCAACCAGTAATTGTGCCATCCAGAGTATTTTAACATGTTATTATTTTAAAATATATGCATGTATACATACATAATTTTGTACAAAATCACAGACAAAGATTTTTAGTTGGGCCAGGCACTGTGACTCACGCCTGTAATCCCACTTTGGGAGGCCGAGGCGGGTGGATCACAAGGTTACGAGTTTAAGACCAGCCTGGCCAAGATGGTGAAACCCCGTCTCTACTAAAAATACAAAAATTAGCTGGGTGCCATGGCGGGCGCCTGTAGTCCCAGCTACTCGGGAGGCTGAGGCAGGAGAATTGCTTGAACCCGGTAGGCAGGGGTTGCAGTGAGCCGAGACCTCACCATTGCACTTCAGCCCGGGCAACAAAGCGAGACTCCATCTCAGAAAAAAAAGAAAAAAAAAGATATCTCTAGTTATGTACTTTTTACAGTTTTTTCCACTAGAAAGATATGATCATGGCAATGTACAGATGTATAAGCTTTAGTGAAATTTTAGGAACTTTGGGTGTTAGGAGCTTTAAAAAATATATAATTTAATAAGCATAAAATGCTAGTTTTAAGTTTATAGTTCTTTTAAGTATTAGGTGATTGTGCTTATTTGAGAATTTGATTGTTGGAGCCTTTGAGCTAACTATACCAGTGTTAACGGTTAAGGTAATAAGGTCTGAGAGGTTAAAAGCAGCTTTGTTAAATTGCATAGCCTGTCAGTCCTGGCTATTTGGGAGACTGAGGTGGGAAGATGGCTTGAGCCCAGGAGTTTGAGGCTGTAGTGAGCTACCATCATGCCACTCTACTCCAGCCTGGGTGCCAGAGTGAGACCCTGTCTCTGAGAGAGAAAAAAAAAAGGTATTTAAGTAATTTTTTTTTTTTGAGATGGAGTTTTGCTCTTATTGCCTAGGCTGGAGTGCAATGGCACGATCTTGGCTCACTATAACCTCCATCTTCCCAGTTCAAGCGACTCTCCCACCTAAGCCTCCTGAGTAGCTCTGATTACAGGCGTGCGCCACCACGCGCAGCTAAGTTTTGTGTTTTTAGTAGAGATGGGGTTTCTCCATGTTGGTCAGGCTGGCCTCGAACTCTCGACCTCAGGTGATCCGCCTGCCTCAGCCTTCCAAAGTGCTGGAATTACAGGTGTGAGCCACTGCACCCCGTCAGATATTTAAGTAATTCTAATGAGCATTTAAAGTTAAGAACTTACGTTTTAAAGATTCGAAATAATTGCAGTCATGTTTAACATTTTTTAAGATAAAAATTAAGTGTTTTCTCTATGGTCCTATTATGAGAACTACCTGGGCCCTGTCTCATATACCAAAACAGACTTTTCTTAGCAACATCCCCAAATACATGTTTTTAAGTTTTCCAGTTGAGTCTGATCAACTAGGTTTGGCAGACTTGTTTGAAAGAGCTTTGGAATAAGGAGAGGTTTGGCCTGGCATCCCAGTCGAATCATGTAATAGCTGGGGCAACTTTGTAATCTATCTGAATCCTTTTTTTTTCCTGTAATTTATAAATGTCTGTTTTTAATCTGTAAAATGGGGATAACAGTCTTTACCTTGTTATGGTTATGATGCGTGTCTTGCTGTTGTTACGAAGTTTGTTGGGTGATTAGTACCTTAGGTTAACTTTAGCTGTAGTATTATGTGTCAACTCTTGAGTATAGGGATTTGTTAAGAAACATTCAATTGAGGTAATTTGTTCACCTTAGACATTTCAGATATAAAGAGAAAAGGAAAATAAAAGCAGCCAGTAATTGTGCCATCCAGAGTATTTTAACATTTTATTGTTTTAAAACATATGCATGGATACATACATAATTTTGTACAAAATGACAGGCAAAGATTTTTAGCTTTGGAGATTTTTAACGTGGAAAGTTTATACACTGCTTTTCAGATGTGCAGTACAAATGTACTTCTCATTATCTTACTCTGGAACCCCCCTATTCTTGATAAGGCAGGGATTGGTGATGTTGAAAATGCTTTTTTGTTGTTGAAAAGTCTTGTTTCTATCAGCATTTATCTTTGCTTTCTTCTTTGAAGAATTCTCTTCTCACTCCTCTTCTTCATAAGACATTGGTTTAGTGAGGGAGGAATTTCATGCTAATTGTGTTGCGAGGGAGGTTCCTTGGGTTTTATGTCATGATTCATGTTTTTCTGGTCTGGTTCTTTTTTTTTTTTTTTTTTTTTTTTTTTTTTTTTTGAGACAGAGTCTTGCTCTGTAGCCCGGGCTGGACTGCAGTGGCCGGATCTCAGCTCACTGCAAGCTCCGCCTCCCGGGTTTACGCCATTCTCCTGCCTCAGCCTCCCGAGTAGCTGGGACTACAGGCGCCCGCCACCTCGCCCGGCTAGTTTTTTTGTATTTTTAGTAGAGACGGGGTTTCACCGTGTTAGCCAGGATGGTCTCGATCTCCTGACCTCGTGATCCGCCCGTCTCGGCCTCCCAAAGTGCTGGGATTACAGGCTTGAGCCACCGCGCCCGGCCTCTGGTCTGGTTCTTAAGTGCTCTCTGCGGTGTCTGTGAAGGCATGTGTTTGGGCTTTGCATTTGCTGCTGAAAACAATTACAATTTGTTATTTTATTTTATTTTAGAGACAGTTCTACTATGCAACCCAGGCTGGAGTGCAATGGCGTGATCTCGGCTCACCGCAACCTCCGCCTCCCGGCTTCAAGCGATTCTTCCACCTAAACCTCCTGAGTAGCTCTGATTACAGGCGTGCGCCACCACGTGCAGCTAATTTTTGTGTTTACTTAGTAGAGACGGGGTTTCTCCATTGTTGATCAGGCTGGCCTGGAACTCCCGACCTCAGTTGATCCGCCTGCCTCAGTCTTCCAAAGTGCTGGGATTGCAAGCGTGAGTCACTGCACCCAGTCAGGTATTTAAGTAATTCTAATGAGCATTTAAGGTTAAGAAATTACGTTATAAAGGTTCAAAGTAACTACAATCATGTTTAACATTTTTAAGATCGTTGAGTGTTTTCTCTGGGCCTATTATGAGAACTACCTGGTCCCTGTCTCATATACCAAAACAGACTTTTCTTAGCAATATCCCCAAATGCATATTTTTAAGTTTTCCAGTTGAGTCTGATCAACTAGGTTTGGCATACTTTTTAGAAAGAGCTTTGGAATAAGGAGAGGTTTGGCCTGGCATCCCAGTTGAATCATGTAGTAGCTGGGGCAAATTTATAATCTATCTGAATCCTTTTTTTTTTTTTTGCATAATTTATAAATGTCTGTTCTTAATCTGTAAAATGGGGAGAATAATATTTACTTTGTTATGGTTATGATGCCTGTCTTGCTATTATTATGAAGTTTGGGTTATTGGTACTTTAGATTAACTTTAGCTATAGTATTATATAAGTCAACTGTTGAGTATAGTGATTTGTTAAGAAACATTCAATTAAGGCAATTTGTTCACTTTAAATATTTCAGATATAAAGAGAAAAGGAAAATAAAAGCAACCAGTAATTGTGCCATCCAGAGTATTTTAACATGTTATTATTTTAAAATATATGCATGTATACATACATAATTTTGTACAAAATCACAGACAAAGATTTTTAGCTTTGGAGATTTTTAACATGGAAAGTTTATACACTACTTCTCAGATGTGCAATACAAATGTACTTTTCATTATCTTACTCTGGAACCCCCCCATTCTTGGTATGGCAGGGATTGGTGATGGTGGAAATGTTTTTTTGTTGTTGAAAAGTCTTGTTTATATCAGCATTTATCTTTGCTTTCTTCTTTGAAGAACTCTCTCCTCACTCCTCTTCATAAGACATTGGCTTAGTGAGGGAGGAATTTCATGCTAATTGTGTTGCGAGGGAGGTTCCTTGGGTTTTATGTCATGACTCCTGTTTGGTCTGGTTCTTAAGTACTCTCTGCTGGTGTCTCTGAAGGCATGTGTTTGGGCTTTGCATTTGCTGCTGAAAACAATTACAATGTGTTATTTTGTTTTATTTTAGAGACAGTTCTGCTATGCAACCCAAGCTGGAGTGCAGTGGTGCGATCTTGGCTCACTGCAATCTCCGCCTCCCATATTCAAGTGATTCTCCTGTCTCAACCTCCTGAGTAGCTGGAATTAAGGCATGCACCTCCATACCCAGCTAATTTTTGTATTTTTAGTAGAGATGGGGTTTCGCCATGTTGGCCAGGGTAGTCTCGAACCCCCCACCTCAGGTGATCCGCCTGCCTTGGCCTCCCAAAGTGTTAGGATTACAGCCATGAGGCACCACATCTGGCCCTAATTTTTGTGTTTTTTGTAGACAGGGTTTCACCGTGTTATTCAGGCTGGTCTCGAACTCCTCAGCCGAAGTAATCTGCCTACCTCGGCCTCCCAAAGTGCTGGGATTACAGGCACAAGCCAGCCTATTTTAGTTTCTTGACCTAAAGATGAATTTTTTTTTTTGGACGGAGTCTCGCTCTGTCGCCCAGGCTGGAGTGTAGTGGCCGGATCTCGGCTCACTGCAAGTTCCGCCTCCCGAGTTTACCCCATTCTCCTGCCTCAGCCGCCCAAGTAGCTGGGACTACAGGCGCCCGCCACCTCGCCCGGCTAGTTTTTTCGTATTTTTCAGTGGAGACGGGGTTTCACCATGTTAGCCAGGATGGTCTCGCTCTCCTGACCTCGTGATCCGCCCGTCTCGGCCTCCCAAAGTGCTGGGATTACAGGCGTGAGTCACTGCACCCCGTCAGATATTTAAGTAATTCTAATGAGCATTTAAAGTTAAGAACTTACGTTTTAAAGATTCGAAATAATTGCAGTCATGTTTAACATTTTTTAAGATAAAAATTAAGTGTTTTCTCTATGGTCCTATTATGAGAACTACCTGGGCCCTGTCTCATATACCAAAACAGACTTTTCTTAGCAACATCCCCAAATACATGTTTTTAAGTTTTCCAGTTGAGTCTGATCAACTAGGTTTGGCAGACTTGTTTGAAAGAGCTTTGGAATAAGGAGAGGTTTGGCCTGGCATCCCAGTCGAATCATGTAATAGCTGGGGCAACTTTGTAATCTATCTGAATCCTTTTTTTTTCCTGTAATTTATAAATGTCTGTTTTTAATCTGTAAAATGGGGATAACAGTCTTTACCTTGTTATGGTTATGATGCGTGTCTTGCTGTTGTTACGAAGTTTGTTGGGTGATTAGTACCTTAGGTTAACTTTAGCTGTAGTATTATGTGTCAACTCTTGAGTATAGGGATTTGTTAAGAAACATTCAATTGAGGTAATTTGTTCACCTTAGACATTTCAGATATAAAGAGAAAAGGAAAATAAAAGCAGCCAGTAATTGTGCCATCCAGAGTATTTTAACATTTTATTGTTTTAAAACATATGCATGGATACATACATAATTTTGTACAAAATGACAGGCAAAGATTTTTAGCTTTGGAGATTTTTAACGTGGAAAGTTTATACACTGCTTTTCAGATGTGCAGTACAAATGTACTTCTCATTATCTTACTCTGGAACCCCCCTATTCTTGATAAGGCAGGGATTGGTGATGTTGAAAATGCTTTTTTGTTGTTGAAAAGTCTTGTTTCTATCAGCATTTATCTTTGCTTTCTTCTTTGAAGAATTCTCTTCTCACTCCTCTTCTTCATAAGACATTGGTTTAGTGAGGGAGGAATTTCATGCTAATTGTGTTGCGAGGGAGGTTCCTTGGGTTTTATGTCATGATTCATGTTTTTCTGGTCTGGTTCTTTTTTTTTTTTTTGTGTTTTGTTTTTGTTTTTTGAGACGGAGTCTTGCTCTGTAGCCCGGGCGGGACTGCAGTGGCCGGATCTCAGCTCACTGCAAGCTCCGCCTCCCGGGTTTACGCCATTCTCCTGCCTCAGCCTCCCGAGTAGCTGGGACTACAGGCGCCCGCCACCTCGCCCGGCTAGTTTTTTTGTATTTTTAGTAGAGACGGGGTTTCACCGTGTTAGCCAGGATGGTCTCGATCTCCTGACCTCGTGATCCGCCCGTCTCGGCCTCCCAAAGTGCTGGGATTACAGGCTTGAGCCACCGCGCCCGGCCTCTGGTCTGGTTCTTAAGTGCTCTCTGCGGTGTCTGTGAAGGCATGTGTTTGGGCTTTGCATTTGCTGCTGAAAACAATTACAATTTGTTATTTTATTTTATTTTAGAGACAGTTCTACTATGCAACCCAGGCTGGAGTGCAGTGGCGCAATCTTGGCTCACTGCAACCTCCGCCTCCCATATTCAAGTGATTCTTGTGTCTCAACCTCCTATGTAGCTGGACTTACAGGCGTGCACCTCCATACCCAGCTAATTTTTGTATTTTTAGTAGAGATGGGGTTTTGCCATGTTGGCTAGGCTGGTCTCGAACTCCCAACCTCAGGTGATCCGCCTGCCTTGGCCTCCCAAAATGTTGAGATTACAGTCGTGAGGCACCACACTTGGCCCTAATTTTTGTATTTTTTGTAGACAGAGTTTCACTGTGTTACTCAGGCTGGTCTCGAACTCCTTGGCCGAAGTGATCCGCCTACCCCGACCTTCCAAAGTGCTGAAATTACAGGCACAAGCCAGCCTACGTATTTTAATTTATTGACATAAAGATGATTTTTTTTTTTTTTTGAGACGGAGTCTGGCTCTGTTGCCCAGGCTGTAGTGTAGTGGCCGGATCTCGGCTCACTGCAAGCTCCGCCTCCCGGGTTTACGCCATTCTCCTGCCTCAGCCTCTCAAGTAGCTGGGACTACAGGTGCCCGCCACCTCGCCCGGCTAGTTTTTTCGTATTTTTTAGTAGAGACAGGGTTTCACCGTGTTAGCCAGGATGGTCTTGATCTCCTGACCTTGTGATCCGCCCGTCTCAGCCTCCCAAAGTGCTGGGATTACAGGCTTGAATCACCGCGCCGGCCAAAGATGAATTTTTATTTATGTATTTGGTTTTTTTTTTTTTGAGGTGGAATCATCTCACTCTGTTGCCCACCTGGGCTTCCCAAAGTGTTGGGATTAAAAGGTGTGAGCCACTGCGCCCAGCCAAGATGAGTTTATTAAGCTTTTTTCCACCAACAAGAATAAACTTGTTTTTGAGATGGAGTCTTCCCCTGTCATTCAGGCTGGAGTGCAGTGGCACAATCTCGACTACCTCTACCTCCCGGGTTCAAGTGATTCTCCTGCCTCAGCCTTCTGAGTAGCTGGGACTACAGGTGCGTGCCACCATGCCCAGCTAATTTTTGTAGTTTTGGTAGAGTTGGGATTTTGCTTTGTTGGCCAGGCTGGTCTCGAACTCCTGGCCTCGAGTAATCCACCTGCCTTGGCCTCCCAAAGTACTGGGATTATAGGCGTGGGCCACCGCACCTGGCCAAGAATGAACTTAAATACTCTTTTATATACATGAAGAAATGTGCTCAGAAAGGATATTTATTTGATTAATTACCCAGCTTATAATTTATTATAAAATGAGTAATATACCAATATATTGCCAGTGGTAGAGAACTTCTATGCTTATTTGTATAAAAATATGGAAAGGGAAACTAAAAATATTAATGTGCAGTCATTATTTTATAGATCTAATGAGGCGTCAAGAAGAACTCAGACGCTTGGAAGAACTCAGAAACCAAGAGTTGCAAAAACGGAAGCAAATACAACTAAGGTAAAAGAAGATCATTGTAAGAAACATGAATTGTATGTCTTACTAATAAAAACTCCCCACCACCTGTTACAAGTTGTATAAGTTGAGTATCATGGGAAAAATAGAAAAATTGTCCGTTTTAACCACATACAGTGAGTTACTTTGCAATGCAGCATAATTATTTGCTATTGTTTGTGTTTTTTTTTTTTTTATTATTTTTTTATTTTTTATTTTTTTTGAGACGGAGTCTAGCTCTGTCACCCAGGCTGGAGTGCAGTGACCGGATCTCAGCTCACTGCAAGCTCCACCTCCCGGGTTTACGCCATTCTCCTGCCTCAGCCTCCCGAGTAGCTGGGACTACAGGCGCCCACCACCTCGCCCGGCTAGTTTTTTGTAGTTTTTTTTAGTAGAGAGGGGGTTTCACCGTGTTAGCCAGGATGGTCTCGATCTCCTGACCTCGTGATCCGCCCGTCTCGGCCTCCCCACGTGCTGGGAGTACAGGCTTGAGCCACTGCAACCCGCCTCTGGTCTGGTTCTTAAGTGCTCTCTCTGCGGTGTCTGTGAAGGCATGTGTTTGGGCTTTGCATTTGCTGCTGAAAACAATTACAATTTGTTATTTTATCACTGCAACCTCCGCCTCCCATATTCAAGTGATTCTTGTGTCTCAACCTCCTAAAGTAGCTGGACTTACAGGCATGAGGCACCACATACCCAGCTAATTTTTGTATTTTTAGTAGAGGCTAGGCTGGTCTCGAACTCCTGACCTCAGGTGATCTGCCTGCCTCAGCCTCCCAAAATGTTGAGATTACAGGCATGAGGCACCACACTTGGCCTAATTTTTGTATTTTTTGTAGACAGGGTTTCACCGTGTTACTCAGACTGGTCTCGAACTCCTCAGCCAAAGTGATCTGCCTACCTCGGCCTCCCAAAGTGCTGGGATTACAGGCACAAGCCAGCCTATTTTAGTTTCTTGACATAAAGATGATTTTTTTTTTTTTTAGAGACGGTGACTGGATCTGTTGACCAGGATGTAGTGTAGTGGCCGGATCTCGTCTAACTGCAAGATCCGCCTCCCGGTTTTACGCCTTTCTCCTGCCTCAAGTAGCTGGGACTACAGGTGCCCGCCACCATGCCCAGCTAGTTTTTGTAGTTTTAGTAGCATTGGGGTTTCACCGTGTTAGCCAGGATGGTCTCAAATCTCCTGGCCTTGTGATCCGCCTCTCTTGGCCTCCCAAAGTGCTGGGATTACAGGCTTGAATCACCGCCCGCCAAAGATGAAGTTTTATTTATGTATTTGGTTTTTTTTTTTTTGTTGTGGATTCATCTCACTCTGTTGCCCACCTGGGCCTCCCAAAGTGTTGGGATTATAGGCGTGAGCCACCGCGCCCAGCCAAGAGGAGTTTATGATGCTTCTTTCCCCCAACAAGAATGAACTTGTTTTTGTGATGGAGTCTTGCTCTGTCATTCAGGCTGGAGTGCAGTGGCACAATCTCGACTCACTGCATCCTCCATCTCCCAGGTTCAAGGCTCAGCCTTCTGAGTAGCTGGGACTACAGGCGTGTGCCACCATGCCCAACTAATTTTTGTAGTTTTGGTAGCATTGGGGTTTTGCCTTGTTAGCCAGGCTGGTCTCAAACTCCTGGCCTCAAGTGATCCGCCTCTCTTGGCCTCCCAAAGTATTGGGATTACAGGCGTGGGCCTCCACACCTGGCCAAGAATGAACTTGAATACTCTTTTGTATATACATGAAGATACGTGCTCAGAAAGGATATTTATTTGATTAATTACCCAGCTTACAATTTATTATAAAATGAGTAATATACCAATATATTGCCAGTGATAGAGAACTTCTATGCTTATTGGTATAAAAATATAGCAAGGGGAACTAAAAATATTAATGTGCAGTCATTATTTTATAGAACTAATGAGGCGTCAAGAAGAACTCAGACGCTTGGAAGAACTCTGAAACCAAGAGTTGCAAAAACAGAAGCAAATACAACTGAGGTAAAAGAAGATCAGTGTAAGAAACATGAATTGTATGTCTTATTAATAAAAATGCCCCACCACCTGTTACAAGTTGTGTAAGTTGAGTGTCGTGGGAAAAATAGAAAAGTTGCCCATTTTAACCACACACAGTGAATTACTTCATAATGTAGCATAATTCTTTGCTATTGTTAGTGTTTTTTTTTTTTTTATTATTTTTTTATTTTTTATTTTTTTTGAGACGGAGTCTAGCTCTGTCACCCAGGCTGGAGTGCAGTGACCGGATCTCAGCTCACTGCAAGCTCCACCTCCCGGGTTTACGCCATTCTCCTGCCTCAGCCTCCCGAGTAGCTGGGACTACAGGCGCCCACCACCTCGCCCGGCTAGTTTTTTGTAGTTTTTTTTAGTAGAGAGGGGGTTTCACCGTGTTAGCCAGGATGGTCTCGATCTCCTGACCTCGTGATCCGCCCGTCTCGGCCTCCCAAAGTGCTGGGATTACAGGCTTGAGCCACTGCGCCCGGCCTGTTTGTGTTTTTTAGCTGGCTAAGGGCACTTTGAATGCGAACACTTTGAAGTTAAACAAGGGTTTTAGGTATTATTATATGTAATTTCTTGTAAGAATATGCTGTGAATATCGATTTTTCCAGAGATGGATATATTTGCATTGCTCTTAGTTTTTATTTTGTTATGTTTATAACTCTACTATGAATATCTTTATGTATCTTTATGCTTCTGATAATGTTTAAACAAGATTTCTGAGGCTGGGGGTGATGGCTCATGCCTGTAATTCCAGCACTTTGGGAGGCTGAGGTGGGCAGATCACATGAGGTCAGGAGTTCGAGACCAGCCTGGCCAACATGGTGAAACCCTGTCTCTACTAAAACTGAAAAATTAGCTGGCTGTGGTGGCACGCGCCTATAATCCCAGCTACTTGGGAGGTTGAGGCAGGAGAATCACTTGAACCCGGGAGGCGGAGGTTGCAGTGATCTGAGATCTTGCCACTGCACTCCAGAGCTATAGAGCAAGACTCCATCTCAAAAAAAAAAAAAATTTCTGGAAGTTGACTCTGTGCTAAAAGGGGTTATGGGCATTTAAAATCTCAGTACATAATAGATAATCATGATGGTCAGCTTAAAATCGTTTAGGTTTCAGTAAGGATGTTTGGGAGAATGGTTAATTCAGGATGTATAAACCCACACTGACAGCTTACCTTGTGCCTGTGGTATTTAATTGCAAAATATAATGGTATAAACATTACTCTTCAAAGGTTCAAAAATCATACTAGTTAGGAAATATTATGAACAAAGCTATGATAGTTGAAGCAAAGTTAGAAATCTGTTTTTGAAAATAGTATTTGTTTTAAAAATATAAACTGCTTGTGGTAAGAAAATAAGGTGTTCAGCTGGGCGTGGTGGTTCACGCCTGTAATCCCAGCGCTTTGGGAGGCCGAGATGGGCGGATCACGAGGTCAGGAAGTTGAGACCATCCTGGCTAACACAGTGAAACCCCGTCTCTACTAAAAATACAAAAAATTAGCCGGACATTGTGGTGGGCGCCTGTAGTCCCAGCTACTCGGGAGGCTGAGGCAGGAGAATGGCGTGAACCTGGGAGGTGGAGCTTGCAGTGAGCCGAGATCATGCCATGGCACTCCAGCCTGGGTGACAGAGCGAGACTCCGTCTCAAAAAAATAGAAAATAAGGTGTTCATGGGGAAGTAAAAGTAAAGAAAAAAGTGAAAAACCGTGAACAAATTTGAAGTTTCTCTGGTCAGCAGATAGGTGATGTTCTGTATATTTTGATGTATTTTTTCAAACTTTGTACCTGAGTTTATCAATTTATAATATTTCTATATGATTTCTTTCACTCTACCCAATTCATTCTTAAATTATCTTCCCTGGACAGATAGCATTAACATTCCACCTAGGGAACTGTTGGAATGTAGTCTCAAGCCTCCCTGCAGAACTGCTGAATGAGAAACAACAGTGGTGAGGCCCAGCCACCTGGAATCCTCCAGTATTCAGATATATCTGAAAGCTTAAGAACCGCTGTTTTTTACAACTCTCAACATCATGAATGTGCCTTCCTCAGGAACCTTTTTAAAAACTTCTTTTCTCCTTTTTATACAGACATGTTCAAATCTCTTCTACCGTTTTTCTTGTTTTGTTTTTGGAGATGGAGTTTCGTTCTTGTTGCCCAGGCTGGAATGCAATGGCGCGATCTTGGCTTACTGTAACCTCTGCCTCCCAGGTTCAAGTGATTCTCCTGCCTCAGCCGCCTGGCTGGGATTACAGGCTTGCGTCACCATGCCCACCTAATTTTGTATTTTTAGTAGAGACAGGGCTTCACCATATTGGCCAGGCTGGTCTTGAACTCCTGACCTCGGGTGATGTACCTGCCTCGGCCTCCCAAAGTGCTGGGATTACAGGCATGAGCTGCCACTCCTTGCCAGATCTTTTCTACTTTTAACAAAGATGAGGAAACCTCCTCTCCCCTAACATAAAGTCTTACCTTAATCCAACTTTTTCCTCTTAAAACTTAGAGATGATCACGAGGTCAGGAGATCGAGACCATCCTGGCTAACACAGTGAAACCCCGTCTCTACTAAAAATACAAAAAATTAGCCGGACATTGTGGTGGGCGCCTGTAGTCCCAGCTACTCGGGAGGCTGAGGCAGGAGAATGGCGTGAACCTGGGAGGTGGAGCTTGCAGTGAGCCGAGATCATGCCATGGCACTCCAGCCTGGGTGACAGAGCGAGACTCCGTCTCAAAAAAATAGAAAATAAGGTGTTCATGGGGAAGTAAAAGTAAAGAAAAAAGTGAAAACCCGTGAACAAATTTGAAGTTTCTCTGGTCAGCAAATAGGTGATGTTCTGTATATTTTGATGTATTTTTTCAAACTTTGTACCTGAGTTTATCAATTTATAAATATTTCTATATGATTTTGCTCTACCCAATTCATTCTTAAATCAAATTCCCTGGACAGACAGCATTAGCATTTCACTTAGGGAACTGTTAGGAATGTAGTCTCAAGCCTCCCTGCGGAACTACTGAATGAGAAACAACAGTGGTGAGGCCCAGCCACCTGGAATCCTCCAGTATTCAGACATATCTGAAAGCTTGAGAACCACTTTTTTTTTTTTTTTTTTTTTACAACTCTCAACCTCATGAATGTGCCTTCCTCAGGAATCTTTTTAAAAACTTCTTTTCTCCTTTTTATACAGACATGTTCAAATCTCTTCTACCGTTTTTCTTGTTTTGTTTTTGGAGATGGAGTTTCGTTCTTGTTGCCCAGGCTGGAATGCAATGGCGCGATCTTGGCTTACTGTAACCTCTGCCTCCCAGGTTCAAGTGATTCTCCTGCCTCAGCCGCCTGGCTGGGATTACAGGCTTGCGTCACCATGCCCACCTAATTTTGTATTTTTAGTAGAGACAGGGCTTCACCATATTGGCCAGGCTGGTCTTGAACTCCTGACCTCGGGTGATGTACCTGCCTCGGCCTCCCAAAGTGCTGGGATTACAGGCATGAGCTGCCACTCCTTGCCAGATCTTTTCTACTTTTAACAAAGATGAGGAAACCTCCTCTCCCCTAACATAAAGTCTTACCTTAATCCAACTTTTTCCTCTTAAAACTTAGAGATGATCACGAGGTCAGGAGATCGAGACCATCCTGGCTAACACGGTGAAACCCCGTCTCTACTTAAAAAAAAAAAAAAAAAAAAAACTTAGAGATGACAGCTAAGCTTTTTGAAATTGTACCTACCCCTCATGTAAGCAAAAAATAAATCATTAAAACTAAACAGAATATGAGGGGTGGATTCCAAAATAGGATACAAAAATACAACAAATTAACCTAATTGTCTTACAAATGAATAACATCATCACATGGAAAGGGGATAGGGAAGAAAAGAAGGAACCTAAATAACTGGAAAATAGTATTTTGACTGGATATCATAATACTAATGATAAGAACCATACATAAATTCTGTAGGCTAGTTAGGCGTATGGGCTAGTAGTTGTGAAACTTCTTCGTGTGTATACTTTTTACACGAACAGATTAGTACACACAGCCTTTTGTATCTGTGGGTTCTACATCTATGGATTCAGCCAACTGTGGATTGATAATATCTGGGGAAAAAATTGTGTATATACTAACATGAACAGACTTTTTAAAGTTGTCATTCTCTTTTTTTTTTTTTTTTTTTTTTGAGACGGAGTCTTGCTCTGTCGCCCAGGCTGGAGTGCAGTGGCGCAATCTCGACTCACTGCAAGCTCCAGCTCCCCAGTTCACGCCATTTTTCTGCCTTAGCCTCCCAAGTAGCTGGGACTATAGGTGCCTGCCACCACGCCTGGCTAATTTTTTGTATTTTTAGTAGAGATGGGGTTTCACCATTTTAGTCAGGATGATCTTGAACTCCCAACCTCAGATGATCTACCTGCCTCAGCCTCCCAAAGGGCTGGGATTACAGGCATGAGTCACCACGCCCGGCCAGTTCTTTTCTACTTTTAACAAAGACAAGGAAACCTCCTCTCCCCTAACATAAAGTCTTACCTGAATCCAGCTTTTTCTTCTTAAAACTTAGAGATGACAGCTAGACTTTTTGAAATTACCCCTCATGTAAGCAAAATATAAATCATTAAGCCAAACAGAATATGAAGGGTGGATTCCAAAATGGGATACAAAAATACAACAAATTAACCTAATTGTCTTACAAATGAATAACATCATCACATTGAAAGGGGATAGGGAAGAGGCTGGGCACGGTGGCTCACATCTGTAATCCCAACACTTTGGGAGGCCGAGGCGGGCAGATCATGAGCTCGAGAGATTGAGACCATTCTGGCCAACATGGTGAAACCCCATCTCTACCAAAAATACAAAAAAAATTAGCTGGGTGTGGTTTCATGTGCCTGTAGTCCCAGCACATGCAGGAGCCTGAGGCAGGAGAATCGCTTTAACCCAGGAGACGGAGGTTGCAGTGAGCCGAGATCGCGCCACTGCACTCCAGCCTGGATGACGGAGCTAGACTCTGTCTCAAAAACAAACAAACAAACAAAAAAACAAAAAAAAAAAAAAAGAAAGAAAGAAAGAAAGGGGATAGGGAAGGAAACAAGGAACCTAAATAACTGGAAAATAGAATCTTGACTGGATATCATAATACTAATGATAAAAACCATACATAAATTCTGTAAGCTAGTTAGACATATGGGCTAGTAGTTCTGAAACTACTTTGTGTGTATACTTTTTACATGAACAGATTAGTACATACAGTCTTTTGTATCTGTGGGTTCTACATCTATGGATTCAGCCAACTGTGGATTGATAATATCTGGGGGAAAACTGTGTATGTACTAAACATGAACAGACTTTTTAAACTTGTCATTCTCTAAACAGTGCAGTATAACAACTATTTACATAGCCTTTACATTGTATTATGTATTATAAGTAATCTAGAGATGCTTTTAAGTGTGTAGGAGGACTTTTTTTTACTTGTCATTCTCTATAAACAGTGCAGTATAACAACTGTTTGCATAGTCTTTACATTGTATTAGGTATTGTAAGTAGAGATGCTTTTAAGTGTGTAGGGGGATATGCATAGGTTATATGTGAATACTACACCATATGTCAGGGACTTGAGCATCAGTGGATTCTGATATTTGGGAGAGGTTCTGGAACCAATCCCCTGCACATACCAAGGTATGACTGTATACTGGGGATAATGAGACTCAGGTTTCTCATTATTAGGGAAAGATGAACGGCTAAAATTAAAATCCTGCGTGAGTGTGATTTGAATCAGAAGTATGAACTCTGTGGTGTTTAATAATGACAAATACATACAGAACTATGGATGTGTGTTTATGTATGGGTTAATATGTATACATATACTGTATTTTATTTTTAATTAAAAAAAAATTATTTAAGAGACAAGGTCTTGTCCTGTCACTCAGGCTGAAGTGCAGTGTCGCAATCATAGCTGACTGTAACCTCGAACTCCTGACCTCAAACAATCCTGCCTCAGCCTCTCAAGTAGCTGGGACTATAGGTGTGCACTACCACACCCAGCTAATTTTTTAATTTTTATTTTTTTGTAGAGATGGGATTATTCTATGTTGCTTAGGCTGGTATCAAACTCCTGGCCTCAAGTGATCCTTCCCACCTCAACCTCCCAAATCACTGATATTACAGGCATGTGCCACCATGCCTGCCCCATGTGCTGTATTTTGTGGCTTTTTCTACTGAGAGGCCCTAGAAACAGTGATGCTTTAGTAACAATGAACACAGCTGGTACCTCCATTTTTAATAATAATTGTTACAGACAAGCTTTTTTGATGGATGCCAAAGTTGGTGGGCAGAAACTTGAGAAACAGGGTTTTTGCATAGTCGCAAATTTGTATTAAGTACAAATGGAAAAAATATTAAAGTGGAGAAACCCAGTAGACACCACCATAACCAAACACTAAATTTCGTATCACCTGTAATAAGACAGTTGACATCAGGAGCCCCTTGATACGATTCACTGAATGGGATATAACATTATTTCTGTGATATTTTTGCCAGATATATACAATCTTTCCAGTCATGAGAAAATATCAGACAAACCCAAATTCAAGGACATTCTACAAAATCAGTTCTCTTTAATAGTGTCAGGTTCATGAAAGATAGAAAGACTGAACCGTTACAGACTGGTGGAGACTAAGGAGAAATAACAACTAAATGCAATGTGAAATTCTGGATAAGTTCTTGGAACAGAAGAAAGGTGTTAATGGGCCTGTAGTCCCAGCTCCTTAGGAGGCTGAGGTGGGCGGATGGCTTGAACCCAGGAGTTCTGGGCTGTAATTGCCCTATGTCGATTGGATGTCTGCATTAGGTTTGGCACCAATTTGGTGACCTTCTGGGAGCAGGGGACTACCAAGTTACCTCAGGAGGGGTGAACCGGCCCAGGTCAGAAATGGAGTAAGTAAAAACTCCTGTGCTGATTAGTAGTGGGATAGTGCATGTGAATAGCCACTACACTCCAGCCTGGGAAACATAGCAAGAACCTGTCTCATAAAACAAATAAACAAACACAAAGAAAAAACATAGTAAGGCCCTGTCTCTTTAAAAAAAAAAGATTAATGGGGAAAGTGGTGAAATTTTAATAATGTCTGTAGTTAATTATAATATTGTGCCAGTATTCATTCCTGGTTTTCATAATTTTATACTATGGTTATACAAGGGGTTAATATTAGGGAAAGCTCGTGAGGCACATAGAGGATAGGTTGCTGATTTAATCATAGGCTGAGATATGGAATGCTTATTGTATACTTGGTAATTTTTTATTGCATGATTTTTTTTTATTATGTAATCCCAGTATACAAGGGCATCAGATTCAATTTAAAATTCAATTAACTGACAATATTTCCATATGAGGTGATAATTTGATGAGTAACCTTTATGTTTGGCTAAATTCTAGTAAATACAGGCAGTGATAAATCTGTTACCAACTTGGTCTTGCCTGGTGGCTGGGGAGTTTCTTTTGAAAATAACTGTAAGAATCTTGATTTAAGACGTGTGAACAACTTGCCTTAAAATTGAGTAGTTTTGCAGTATGTATAAAGGAAAGAAAAAAGATTATCTCTAGGGACTCATATATATTTGCAAGATGGAGCAAATGAAGAAAATTGTCACAATTAAACTGAAGAGATTTATCACGCTGAGGCTGCTACGAGGTAAGATAGCTTTAATTGTTAACAAGCCAAATAATCTGAGCTCTGCCTTTGCGTTTTACTTTAGCTGGAAGATAGAAAACTTGGCCTAGGACAGTACATTTTGAGAGAAATGTATTTGGAGTATACAAGTTTCTGGTTTTACTTTCAATGCTATAAATAAATTATTTAGTTTTTCATAGGTAACTTAATTCTTCAGAGGTTGTGGCAGGTACTGAAGGAAGACCAGGATGAAGGGCTTACAGGAACTGGTTCAGCCTGTGACTTGACCACTTAGTAGTTATTCCTTTGTTTTGTTCATTCACTTATTCCTTCATTCCTTCTCTTTCTCTCTTTCTACCCATTTACTCACCTACCCACTTCCTTTTGTTTTTTTGTTGTTTTTGTTTTTTTCTTGAGACAGAGTTTCGTTCTTGTCACCCAGGCTGGAGTGCGGTGGCACGATCTCTGCTCACTGCAACCTCTGCCTCCCACGTTCAAGAGATTCTCCTGCCTTACCCTCCCAAGTAGCTGGGATTACAGGCTCCTGCCACCATGCCCAGCTAATTTTTGTATTTTTAGTAGAGATGTGGCTTTACCATGTTAGCCAAGTTGGTCTCAAACCCTTAGCCTCGGATGATCAGCCCACCTTGGCCTCCCAAAGTGCTGGGATTACAGGCTCCTGCCACCAGGCCCAGCTAATTTTTGTATTTTTAGTAGAGACGTGGCTTTACCATGTTGGCCAAGTTGGTCTCAAACGCTTGACCTCGGATGATCAGCCCACCTTGGCCTCTCAAAGTGCTGGGATTACAGGCGCCCACCACCATGCCTGGCTAATTTTTGTATTTTTAGTAGAGACGTGGCTTTACCATGTTGGCCAAGTTGGTCTCAAACGCTTGACCTCGGATGATCAGCCCACCTTGGCCTCTCAAAGTGCTGGGATTACAGGCGTGAGCCACGCACCCGGCCCCACTTCCTTCCTTTCTTTTCTTTTTTTTGTGAGACAGAGTCTCACTCTGTCACGCAGACTGGACTGCAGTGGCGTAATCTCGGCTCACTGCAACCTCTGCCTCCCACGTTCAAGAGATTCTCCTGCCTTACCCTCCCAAGTAGCTGGGATTACAGGCATGAGCCACCACACCCGGCCCCACTTCCTTCCTTCCTTTTGTTTTTTTTTTTCTTTGTTTTTTTCTTGAGACAGAGTTTCGTTCTTGTCACCCAGGCTGGAGTGCAGTGGCACGATCTCTGCTCACTGCAACCTCTGCCTCTTGGGTCCAAGTGATTCTCCTGTTTCAGCCTCCCAGTAGCTGGGATTACAGGCGCCCACCACCATGCCTGGCTAATTTTTGTATTTTTAGTAGAGATGTGGCTTTACCATGTTAGCCAAGTTGGTCTCAAACCCTTAGCCTCGGATGATCAGCCCACCTTGGCCTCCCAAAGTGCTGGGATTACAGGCATGAGCCACCACACCCGGCCCCACTTCCTTCCTTTCTTTTCTTTTTTTTTTTTGAGACGGAGTCTCACTCTGTCACCCAGACTGGACTGCAGTGGCGCCATCTCAGTTCCCTGCAGCCTCAGCTTCCCAAGTTCAAGCAATTCTCCTGCCTCAGCCTCCTGAGTAGCTGGAATTACAGGCATGCGCCACCACGCCCAGCTAATTTCTGTATTTTAGTAGAGATGGGGTTTCACCATGTTGGCCAGGCAGGTCTTGAACTCCTGACCTCAAGTGATTTGTCCACCTCGGCCTCCCAAAGTGCTGAGATTACAGGCACACGCCACTGTGCCCAGCTAATTTTTCTATTTTTAGTAAGAGATGGGGTTTCACCATGTTGGCCAGGCTGGTCTTGAACTCCTTACCTCAGGTGATTTGCCTGCCTTGGCCCCCCAACGTGCTGGGATTACAGGCACACGCCACTGTGCCCAGCTAATTTTGTATTTTAGTAGAGACAGGGTTTCACCATGTTGGCCAGGCTGGTCTTGAACTCCTGACCTCAGGTGATCCACCTGCCTTGGCCTCCCAAAGTGCTGGGATTACAGGTGTGAACCACCAAGTTCGGCCATAAAAATGATTGTTAAAAGCAGTAATAGGAATACCATTCTTTTACTTGCAGTATGTATAAAGGAAAGAAAAAAAGATTATGTCTAGGAACTCATATATATTTGCAAGATGGAGCAAATGAAGAAAATTGTCACAAACTGAAGAGATTTATCTGGCTGAGGCTCCTACGAAGTAAGATAGCTTTGTTAACAAGCCAGATAAGCCTTTTCCTGACATTTGCATCACAGACATTCTTTCATGCCAGTAGATAGTAATCTCCCTCTGTAACAGATGTGTTTCTTGGTGTCAGTAAACCTTGTCTCCCACTTATAACTGATTAATGTGTCCTTGACCTTTTGCTTTTATAAATAATGCTACAGTATATATCTCTGTATACATATGTCCCTGCACATTTGTGCATATATTTCTGTTTATGGGAAATGGGTTTGTTTGTTTAAAATTATGTGGGAGAAGTTGGCCCCCAACAAGATCATTGTGTCTACAATATTGTCTTTGCAATTCAGAAGCTTTGAGACTAAAAATATTTTTTTTGTTTCCTTTTTTCTTTTTTCTTTTTTTTTTTTTTTTAAGTGGAATCTCGCTGTGTTGTGCAAGCTGGAGTGCAGTGGCACAGTCTCAGCTCTCTGCAACCTCCGCCTCCTGGGCTCAAGCGATTCTCCTGCCTCAACCTCCCGAGTAGCTGGGATTACAGGCACACGCCACTGTGCCCAGCTAATTTTTGTATTTTTAGTAGAGACAGGGTTTCACCATGTTGCCCAGGCTGGTCTTGAACTCCTTACCTCAGGTGATCCACCTGCCTTGGCCTCCCAAAGTGCTGGGATTACAGGCACACGCCACTGTGCCCAGCTAATTTTGTATTTTAGTAGAGACAGGGTTTCACCATGTTGCCCAGGCTGGAGTGCAGTGGTGTGATCACGGCTCCCACAGTCTCAACTTCTGGGGCTCAAGTGATCTTCCCACTTTAGCCTCCCTAGTAGCAGGGACTACAAGCCTGTGCCAGCACGCCTGGCATATATATATAGAGAGAGAGAGAGGAGAGAGAGAGAGACAGAGAAAGAGAGAGAGAGAGAGAGAGAGAAAGACAGAGCCCTGCTCTGTCACCCAGGCTGGAGTGCAGTGACATGATCTCAGCTCACTGCAACCTCCACCTCCTGGATTCCAGCGATTCGCCTGCCTGCGCCTCCTGAGTAACTGGAATTACAGGCACACGCCAACACGCCTGGGTAATTTTTTTGTAATTTTAGTAGAGATAGGGTTTCACCATGTGGGCCACATTGGTCTTGAACTCCTGACCTCAAGTGATCTGCCTGCCTTGGCCTCCCAAAGTGTTCAGATTACAGACATGAACCACCGTGCATGGCCCTGGCTAATATTTTCTATTTTTTGTGGAGAGAGGCTGTCACTCAAGTGATCCTCCCACCTTCACTTCTGCCTCCGCCTCTGAAAGTGCTGGGATTACAGGTGTGAACCACCAAGTTCGGCCATAAAAATGATTGTTAAAAGCAGTAATAGGAATACCATTCTTTTACTTGCAGTATGTATAAAGGAAAGAAAAAAAGATTATGTCTAGGAACTCATATATATTTGCAAGATGGAGCAAATGAAGAAAATTGTCACAAACTGAAGAGATTTATCTGGCTGAGGCTGCTACGAAGTAAGATAGCTTTGTTAACAAGCCAAATAAGCCTTTTCCTGACATTTGCATCGCAGACATTCTTTCTTGCCAGTAGATAGTAATCTACCTCTGTAATAGATGTGTTTCTTGTCTCCCAAGGTGTCAGTGAACCTTGTTTCCCATTTATAACTGATTAATGTGTCCTTGACCTTTTGCTTTTATAAATAATGCCACAGAATATATCTCTGTATACATATGTCCCTGCACATTTGTGCATACATTTCTATTTACTGGAAATAGGTTTGTTCATTTAAAATTATGTGGTAGAAGTTGGCCCCCAACAAGGTCACTGTGTCTACTGTAATTGTCTTTGTAATTTGGAAGCTTTGAGACTAAAAAGTTTTGGTGTTTTTTTTTTCTTTTTCTTTTTCTTTTTTTTTTGAGATGGAGTCTCGCTGTTTTGCGCAAGGTGGAGTGCAGTGGCGCAGTCTCAGCTGTCTGCAACCTCCGCCTCCTGGGCTCAAGCCATTCTCCTGCCTCAGCCTCCCGAGTAGCTGGGATTACAGGCATGCACCGCCGTGCCCAGCAAATTTTTGTATTTTAAGTAGAGACAGGGTTTCACCATGTTGCCAGGCTAGTCTTGAACTCCTGACCTCAGGTGATCCGCCTGCCTCAGCCTCCCAAAGTGCTGGGTTACAGGTATGAGCCACCGCACTGGACCAGACATTTTTCTATGTATCCTTATTCATTCAAGTGGCAATCTGATGTGAATCCATTTGTTGGCAAAGGTTGATCTGAACTCCTTTTATGTGAAACCTTTATTATCTCCAGAGTGTGAATGTTTTATCTTACTGCAGAAATATTAATGTGGATGATTGTGGGATGCTGCCCCGGATCCCACTAAGCATATAAGTAGTATTAGTATATTATTAGTATAGTGACCCTTTTTATAAGTAGCATTAGTATGAGTATATTGACCCTTTTTAAAATGAGTAAAACTGAATTTCAGCACATTTGGCCTTACTGGATCTTCCCTTCCCCACACATACCCATGAATGTGAAGTATTTTCTTCACAGTAAAATGTATGAAATGTGTTAATATCCAGGAAAAGGATTCACCAATTTACTTAAAGATTATTTTTAAGGATTATACTAAGAGTTATATTTTAGAGGCAAGACAACAGTCTTAAAATAGTCCAGATTTTGCTTGAAATCCCTTAGGAACATTTTTGTTCATGTGGCCTGACGTGAAGTTCTGAGTTTTTTTGTCTGGCAGTGGAAGAAATCACCATGTCTTTTAATCAGTGGACTCAGATTTAGCAGGAGTGTTATGCAACTAATAAGAACAAGGTATCTTGAAATTTGAGAGGTTGCGATTCTAAGTATAGGAAAAGTACGCTATAAGAGAAACGTACTGGAAAACGAGACCTAATAAAGGGGCATCAGCTTTATATAGCCTTCACTATTTAAATAACTGCTACAGTTTTATTGGTGGGTGAGCATACGTGTTGAGTATCCATTACAGGAAATGTTTAACACCAGAAGAAGTATTTTGGATTTTTTCACATTTTCAGTATTTGCATTGTGTTTACCAGGTAAACATCCTCAATCTGAAATGCTCCAATGAGCAATTTTTTAAACATCCCGTTGGCTATCAAGAAGTTCCAGCCGGGGCGTGGGGGGCTCACACCTGTAATCCCAGCACTTTCAGAGGTTGAGGTGGGCAGATCACTTGAGCCCAGGAGTTTAAGACCAGTCTGGGCAACATGGCATTACCCTGTCTCTACAAAAGTACAAAAAATTAGCTGCGCGTAGTAGCACGTGCCTGTAGTCCCAGCTGCTTGGGAGGCTAAGGTTGGAGGATTGCTTGAGCCTGGGAGCTCAAGGCTGCAGTGAGCCAAGCTGAGATTGGGACCCTGTACTCCAGCATGGGTGACAGAGTAAGACCCTGTCTCAGAAAAAACAAAAACAAAAACAAAAAATCCAGATTTTGGAGCATTTCAGATTTAGAAAGATTCAGAAATGCTTTCAGATTTTTGGATTAGGAAAACTCAACCTGTGTATATTTGAATTTGCATTGGTTTAAATGCCAATATAATGTGAGTCTGTTACTTCAATATTACTATATAGGTTTTTCCTCTTAATCATTTATAACTTCATTACTGATTTAATCGTAATCCTGCTATATGTAGGTAGTGATTTTCCTTTGAAGACACCTGTAGTGCAGGGGTCAGCAAACTTTTCCTGGAACTAGATATTAAATATTTCAGGCTTTGTAGGTTAGATTGCCTCTGTCTCAGCTACTCACTGCTTTAGCCCCAAAGTAACTATAGACAGTAATGTGCATCTTTATGCTATAACACTTAATTTCTAAAAACAGATTGTGGGCCGACACCTGCTTCAGGGGATTTCTTTTAGTGGGTTGATGAAAATGGGGAGAGAAGAGTTGGTAAAGTTTCCTTTTGGAAATAGGATTTTTGTCTAGGCATTATGGTTTTTTGAGGTGGCTTATCTCTGGGTATGTTCTGAGTACCTTTAAGAACTGTGCAATGCCAGTGATAGATCAATAGATCTCAGACTTTTTCCTTTCCTTTTTTTTTTTTTTTTTTTTTTAAGTGACATCTGGAGTGCAGTGGTGCAATCTCCGCTCACTGCAACCTCTGCCTCCTGAGTTCAACCTATTCTGGTGCCTCAGCCTCTCGAGTAGCCGGGATTATAACACACCTGGCTAATTTTTGTATTTTTAGTAGAGATGGGGTTTCACCATGTTGGCCAGGCGGGTCTTGAATTCCCAACCTCAGGTGGTCTGCCCACCTCGACCTCCCAAAGTGCTGGGATTACAAGTGTGAGCCACCATGGCTGGCTGAGATATTTTCCTTTTTATAGTAAGAGAGTACATGTTTGAGCCTTTCTTTGACTCTCAATTTCTTGAATATACACAAATAACTGTCCTAGTTATGATTTTACTTTGTTTTTCTGGTTTACCTTAGCTAAGTTACTTTATGTCTTTGGCTTATTTGATTTATTAAAGGCTTGGAGCGACATAGAAGGAAGGTAAAATTTAGGGTGCTGTGGCCAGTTGTGATTACACGTTTAGCATAATGTGATTGCATCAATGATTTTATTTTACATGAAATAAAATGTCCAATGACAGCTCACATGTCATGATGCTGAAATTTTTATGTAAAAAATTTTCAGAGCATCGGCGGCGTGAGGAGGAAATGATCTGACACAGAGAACAGGAGGGACTGAGGCCACAGCAAGATGGCTTGAAGCCAAACTACGTGGAAAATGTAACTAAACTACTACTTAACTAAAATGATTTTATATTTTCAGGTTTATGATGTAGATTTAGAATTCTTTAGATTTTGGTTTATACAGTAGTCTTTTCTAATCTTTCTAAATTCATCATGTTTGATAAATTAGTGATTTTCTTTTCTTTTCTTTTTTTTTTTTTTTGAGACGGAGTCTCGCTCTGTTGCCCAGGCTGGAGTGCAGTGGCCAGATCTCAGCTCACTGCAAGCTCCGCCTTCCGGGTTCACACCATTCTCCTGCCTCAGCCTCTCGAGTAGCTGGGACTACAGGCGCCCGCCACCTCGCCCGGCTAATTTTTTGTATTTTTTAGTAGAGACAGGGTTTCACCATGTTGCCCAGGCTGGTCTTGAACTCCTTACCTCAGGTCCACCTGCCTTGGCCTCCCAAAATGCTGGGATTACAGGCGTGAGCCACCGCACCCGGCCAAAAGTTTTTCTATGTATCCTTATTCAAGTGGCAATCTGATGTGAATCTATTTGCTGGCAAAGGTTGATCTGAACTCCTGTTATGTGAAACCTTTATTATCTCCAGAGTGTGAATATTTTATCTTACTGCAGAAATATTAATGTGGGATGATTGTGGGGTGCTGCCCCAGATCCCGCTGAGCATATAAGTAGTATTAGTATATTATTAGTGTATTGATCCTTTTTATAAGTAGTATTAGTATATGGTGAGTATATTGACCCTTTTTAAAATGAGAAAAACTGAATTTCAACACATTTGGCCTTATTGGATCTTCCCGTCCCCACCCCCACCCATGAATGTGAAGTATTTTCTTCACTGTAAAATGTATGAAATGTGTTAATATCCAGGAAAAGGATTAACCAATTTACTTGAAGATTATTAAGGATTATAGTAAGAGTTATATTTTACAGAGCAAGACAACAGTCTTAAAATAGTCCAGGTTTTGCTTGAAATCCCTTAGGAATATTTGTGTTCCTGTGGTCCGACATGAAGTTCTGAGTTTTTCCTCTGGCAGTGGAAGAAATCACCATGTCTTTTAATCAGTGGACTCAGATTTAGCAGGAGTGTTGTGCAACAAACAAGAAAAAGGTATCTTGAAATTTGAGAAGTTGCAATTCTAAATGTAGGAAAAGTATGTTATAAGAGAAACGTACTGGAAAACGAGACCTAATAAAGGGATATCGGTTTTATACAGCCTTCATCATTTAAATTACTGTTACAGTTTTATTGGTGGGTGGGCATACACGTTGAGCATCCATTTTGGGAAATGTTTAACACCAGAAGAAGTATTTTGGATTTTTTCACATTTTCAGTATTTGCATTGTGTTTACCAGGTGAGCATCCTAAATCTGAAACGCTCCAGTGAGCATTTTAAACAGGCATGTTGTCTATAAAGAAGTTCCAGCTGGGGCGTGGGGGTTCACGCCTGTAATCCCAGCACTTTGGGAGGTTGAGGCAGGCAGACCACTTGAACCCAGGAGTTTAAGACCAGTCTGGGCAACATGGCAAGACCCTGTCTCTAGAAAAGTACCAAAAATTATCTGGGCATTGTGGCGCGTGCCTGTAGTCCCAGCTACTTGGGAGGCTAAGGTTGGAGGATTGCTTGAGCCTGGGAGGTCAAGGCTGCAGTGAGCCGAGCTGAGATTGGGACACTACACTCCAGCATGGGTGACAGAATAAGACCCTGTCTCAGAAAAACCCCAAAAATCCAGATTTTGGAGCATTTCATATTTAGAAAATTCAGAAATGCTTTCAGATTTTTGGATTAGGGAAACTCTACCTGTGTATATTTGAATTTGCATTGGTTTAAATGCCAATATAATGTGAGTCTGTTACTTCAGTATTACTGTATAGGTTTTTCCTCTTAATCATTTATAACTTCATTACTGATTTAATCGTAATCCTGCTATATGTAGATAGTGATTTTCCTTTGAAGACACTTGTAGTGCAGGGATCAGCAAACTTCAGAAACTATATATTAAATATTTCAGGCTTTGTAGGTTACATTGCCTCTGTCTCAGCTACTCACTGCTTTAGCCCCAAAGTAACTATAGACAGTAATGTAAATGTTTATGCTATAACACTTCATTTCTAAAAACAGATTGTGAGCTGACACCTGCTTCAGGGATTACTTTTAGTGGGTTGATGAAAATGGGGAGAGAGGAGTTGGTAAGGCTTCCTTTTGGAAATAGGACTTTTGTCTAGGCATTGTGGTTTTTTGAGGTGGCTTATCTCTGGATATGTTCTGAGTGCCTTTAAGAACTGTGCAATGTCAGTGATAGATCAATAGATATCAGACTTTTTCCTTTCTTTCTTTCTTTTTTTTTTTTTTTTTTTTTAACATTTGGTTTCTAATTGGCTGATATATTCAGGCTCTTTTAGTCTATAGGTTTCTCTTCCTGTCTTTAATTTTTTACTAACCTTTTTTTTTTTTTTTTTTGAGACAGAGTCTTGCTCTGTCAACTAGGCTGCAGTGCAGTGGCATGATCGCAGCTCACTGCAACCTCTGCCTCCTGAGTTCAACCTATTCTGGTGCCTCAGCCTCTCGAGTAGCTGGGACTACAGGCGCCCGCCACCTCGCCCGGCTAATTTTTTGTATTTTTTAGTAGAGACGGGGTTTCACCATGTTAGCCACGATGGTCTCGATCTCCTGACCTCGTGATCTGCCCGTCTCGGCCTCCCAAAGTGCTGGGATTACAGGCTTGAGCCACCGTGCCCGGCCCAGTAAATTAGTGATTTTCTTAACCTGTCATGGGTGGTAAAGTAAAACTAGTTTCTGAGTATAACATTTACGTTTTATGAAGTGGATGTTATATTTTTTCCTATTATTTTAGTTGATCTTTAAAAACATATGCTATTAAATTAGAAATATTGATATATACATCATTTCCACTTGACTGATTTTCACCATATAGTAATATTGAAACATCTTTGTTTTGGAAGATTTCAGACATGTACAAAAGGATTCTAGATTCCATCAGCCATAACACTTATAAACATATGGCCGATTTTTTACATCTGTAAGTGTAACCACTTTATTTCCCAATTTATGTTATTTGAAATACCTGATTTCATAGAAATTTATTATTTTCAGTATGTATCTCTAAAAGATGAGGACTTTAAAAAAAATCTTTATCATATTTTAAAAATGGCAGTTCTTTCGTTTTAACTAATTAAAGCCCAGATTTGCACAGGTCTTAATTTTTTTTTTTTTTTTAACATTTGGTTTCTAATTGGCTGATATATTCAGGCTCTTTTAGTCTATAGGTTTTCTCTTCCTGTCTTTAATTTTTTACTAACCATTTTTTTTTTTTTTTTTGAGACAGAGTCTTGCTCTGTCAACTAGGCTGCAGTGCAGTGGCATGATCGCAGCTCACTGCAACCTCTGCCTCCCAGGTTCAAGCGATTTTCCTGCCTCAGTCTCCCAAGTAGCTGGGATTACAGGTGCGCACCACCACACCCGGCTAATTTTTGTATTTTTCATAGAGATGGGGTTTCACCATGTCGGCCAGGCAGGTCTTGAATTCCCGACCTCAGGTGATCTACTCGCCCCAACCTCTCAAAGTGCTGGAATTACAGGTGTGAGCCACCATGGCTGGCTGAGATTTTTTCCTTTTTATAGTAAGAGAGTACATGTTTCAGCTTTTTTTTTGACTCTCAATTTCTTGAATATACACAATTAACTATCCTAGTTATGATTTTACTTTGTTTTTCTGGTTTACCTTAGCGAAGTTACTTTATGTCTTTGGCTTATTTGATTTATTAAAGGCTTGGAGCGACAGAAGGAAGGTAAATTTAGGATGCTGTGACCAGTCGTGATTACAGGTGTGGCATAATGTGATTCCATAAATGATTTTATTTTACATGCAATAAAATGTCCAATGACAGCTCGCATGTCATGATGCTGATATTTTTATTTAAAACATTTTCAGACATGAGGAGGAGCATCGGCGGCGTGAGGAAGAAATGATCCGACACAGAGAACAGGAGGAACTGAGGCGACAGCAAGAGGGCTTTAAGCCAAACTACATGGAAAATGTAAGCAAACTACTAGTTAACTAAAATTATTTTATATTTTCAGGTTTATAATGTATATTTAGAATTCTTTAGATTTTGTTTTATACAGTGGTCTTTTCTCATCTTTCTAAATTTATGATGTTTGATAAATTAGTGATTTTCTTTTCTTTTCTTTTTTTTTTTTTTTGAGACGGAGTCTCGCTCTGTTGCCCAGGCTGGAGTGCAGTGGCCAGATCTCAGCTCACTGCAAGCTCCGCCTTCCGGGTTCACACCATTCTCCTGCCTCAGCCTCTCGAGTAGCTGGGACTACAGGCGCCCGCCACCTCGCCCGGCTAATTTTTTGTATTTTTTAGTAGAGACGGGGTTTCACCATGTTAGCCACGATGGTCTCGATCTCCTGACCTCGTGATCTGCCCGTCTCGGCCTCCCAAAGTGCTGGGATTACAGGCTTGAGCCACCGTGCCCGGCCCAGTAAATTAGTGATTTTCTTAACCTCTCATGGGTGGTAAAGTAAAATTAGTTTCTGAAGGTAATGTTTATGTTTTATGAAGTGGATGTCGTATTTTTTCCTATTATTTTAGTTGATCTTTAAAAAACATATGCTATTAAATTAGAAATCTTGATATATACATCATTTCCACTTGGCTGATTTTCACCATATAGTAATATTGAAACATCTTTATTTTGGAAGATTTCAGACATGTACAAAAGGATTCTAGTGTGTACTCATCATCAGCCATAACGCTTATAAACTTATGGCCGATCTTTTACATCTTTAAGTATAACCACTTTATTTCCCAATTTATTTTATTTGAAATACCTGACTTCATATAATTTTATTATTTTCAGTATGTCTAAAAGATGAAGACTTTTTAAAAAAACCTTTATCATGTTTTAAAAATGGTCAGTTCTTTCATTTTAACTAATTAAAGCCCAGATTTGCACAGGTCTTAAATTATTGTTTTTTTTAAACATTTGATTTCTTTGAATTGGTTGATATATCCAGCCTCTTTTAGTCTAGGTTTTCTCTTTCTGTCTTTAATATTTTAGTTACCTTTTTTTTTTAATTTATTTGTTGAGACAGAGTTTTGCTCTTGTTGTTCAGGCTGGAGTGCAATGGGGTGATCTCAGCTCACTGCAACCTCTGCCTCCTGGGTTCAAGCGACTCTCCTGCTTCAGCCTCCCAAGTAGCTGGGATTACAGGTGCCTGCCACCTTGCCCAGCTAATTTTTGTATTTTTGGTAGAGATGGGTTTTCACCATTTTGACCAGGCTAGTCTCGAACTCCTGACCTCAGGTGGTCCGCCTGCCTTGGCCTCCCAAAGTGCTGGGATTACAGGCATCAGCCACCACGCCTGGCTGAGAAGTTTCTTTTTCTTGTATGGTACATATTAATGCTTGCCTCTTCAATAAAGCAAAGAGTAATTCCTCATACCCTTTTCAGTTTTCCTACATTCAACTAAATATATACCTGACTTGCTATTAAAGCTTATTAGTCCCATTTGACTAGTTGGGAATAGCCCTAAGTATTTCAACACAGTTTATTCAACACACATAATAAACTTGAAAATAAAGGTATGTTATATGCTAAGGCAACAGTTGGACTCAGTTGTATTTCTTTGCTTGTCAGAGGCATTCCATTGTAGCACCCGAGGGACTGTGAGGCCAGAAGGATTAAGAGAATGTTGGCAGAGGCTAACAGTGTAGTGCTTCGTCCAAGGACAGTGCAAAAAATGTTTTTTTTTCCTTTTGGAGATGGGGTCTTGATATGTTGCCCAGGCTGGAGTGCAGTGGCTATTGACAAGTGTGATTATAGCACACTGCAGCCTCAAACTCCTAGGCTTAAGTGAATCTTCCTGCCTCAGCCTCCCAAGTAGCTGGGATTACAGGCAACTGCCATCATGTCATCAGGCCCTGCTAATTTTTGTATTTTTAGTAGCGATAGGGTTTCACTCTGTTGGCCAGGCTGGTCTCGAACTCTTGACCTCAAGTGATCTACCCACCTCAGCCTCCAAAAGTGCTGGGATTACAGGTGTAAACCGCTACGCCTGGCTGATATTTCTAAAATAGATCATCTGTTGTTTCTTAAGATTATGCTCATAGAAAAGCATTAGGTGACAATATACCTTCTTTTCTAGTAGCTTCTTAAAGTGTGTATCGCATACTTGAAGCATCATGATAAAATTAATTTGGCTAGAGTGTAAGTTGGCAAGCTATAGCCTGGGACCACGGCCTGGTTTTTATTACTCCACCACAGACATATTGATGGTGTTTATGTTTTTAAAGGGTTATTGCAAAAGAAAGAAGATTAGAAATGACTTGTGACCCACAGTAACTTAAAATATTTGCTTTCTGACCTTTTTATAATATCTGTGGAAACCTGGGCTGGAATCTTTATTTATTTTTTCGTTTTAAAATTAGTATTTATGGTAGATAGACCGCAAAGTCACTATGCTCTTAACTTTTTGGAGTATCCATGTTTCAAATAGTATGTAAATGAGGTATGATAATTGTATAACACTGACTAGTGTTCTGTTAGTTTTTTTGTGATTAGAAATGATACGAATCTGCACAAGTTTTTCATTATTTTGGTGTCAGTTTTATTTGGTTCCAAGCTTCACAATGCTTCTTATTACTATAAAGTTAATCAAGTACTAAAAGCAATATGAGTGAAAGCTCTACCTATCTCAAATATTTTGTGTTAATGGTAATATATTAATAGGAAAACATTGTATTAAGAATGCATTGAGGCCATTCTGTCAGTTGTTCTTCATTTACTTTGAAAACTGTCTTTGGAGGAAATTGTTAAACAATTTTAATGCTATGTGTGTGTGTTTTAAGCTTTGAAATTAGGCCCTCTTATGTGCTTTCTCTTATTTCACTATTCAATTTAAAGGGAGGAATCAAATGGTAAGTGTTCAACTTGTCCAAGTAATGAGTAAAGTTGATTTTCTTCGTCAATTTTAAGATGCCACCTCTCTCTTCTTGTCTTCCTAATTCAAATACTTCAACACAACTAAGGGTTATGGAACTTTTAAGTATAAAATAAATATTCATTTACATATTTCACCTTTTAAATAATAATTTCATGTAACAAAGAATGACAGAAAACACATGTCATATCTGGTCATCTTTTTCTTTGTCAGCCTTCAACTTGACCATAATTTTATGACACATGGGAATATATTTTTAAGAGTTTCAAGGATATAAGCCAGTACTTCATCAATATCAGTTGTCATTTTGATTTAATACTTTATTTTTCCTTAGAAGACAAACTGTTTGATAATTGCTGTTGAAACTATAAATTAAACAACATTTTTTACTCACTTAGGATAACATTCAACTGCCTTAAGAATGAATACATTTTTATAATATGTCTTAATTGCATTTAGGTTTGCCTTTACCATAATATAGAGTGTATTTGATTTTTTTTCCAGGCAGTATTTACTAAGTGGAAATTTTCTACTTATCACAATTTTTGGACACATTAAAAGCTATTATTCTGGAAGCAATGAGAATTTTATAAGATTGTTTTTTATAATTGTCTTGTGATTGTTTTCATATTAGGTTACTCCACCACCTGTAGATTAAGTAGTTTAAACACTTCAGTACTTACCAGTCTTTATTTATGGGAAAAATTTGCATTGGAGTAAATGACAGATTTTAGTTCTAGCGTTTTGTTGATGCAGTTTCTTGGAGTAAACATTGCTTCTTGGGAAAATGTTAATGTCATGAAAATATCCAAATGTCCATCTTATTTTAGCTTTAGTTGTTGTATCATGTAGTTATGAAATATTTGAGTTAGGAATATTGGGGTGATGTTTAAATTTTATGTTACTTGGTTTTAAAACCTGAGAAGTTTCTTTTTTTTTTTTTAACATTTGGTTTCTAATTGGCTGATATATTCAGGCTCTTTTAGTCTATAGGTTTCTCTTCCTGTCTTTAATTTTTTACTAACCTTTTTTTTTTTTAACATTTGGTTTCTAATTGGCTGATATATTCAGGCTCTTTTAGTCTATAGGTTTTCTCTTCCTGTCTTTAATTTTTTACTAACCTTTTTTTTTTTTTTTTTTTTTTTGAGACAGAGTCTTGCTCTGTCAACTAGGCTGCAGTGCAGTGGCATGATCGCAGCTCACTGCAACCTCTGCCTCCCAGGTTCAAGCGATTTTCCTGCCTCAGTCTCCCAAGTAGCTGGGATTACAGGTGCGCACCACCACACCCGGCTAATTTTTGTATTTTTAGTACAGATGGGGATTCACTATGTTGGCCAGGCTGGTCTCAAACTCTTGACCTCAAGTGATCTGCCTGCCTCAGCCTCCAAAAGTGCTGGGATTACAGGTGTAAACTGCCACGCCCGGCCGACATTTCTAAAATAGATCATCTATTGTTTCATAAGATTATGCTCATAGAAAAGCATTAGGTGACAATATACCTTCTTTTCTAGTAGCTTCTTAACGTATGTATCACATACTTGAAGCATCATGATAAATAGTTTGGCTAGAGTGTAAGTTGGCAAGCTGTAGCCTGGGACCACGGCCTGGTTTTTATTACTCCACCACAGAGATAGTGATGGCATTTATGTTTTTAAAGGGTTATTGCAAAAGAAAGAAGAAGATTAGAAATGATTTGTGACCCACAGTAACTTAAAATATTTGCTTTCTGATCTTTTTATAATGTCTGTGGAAACCTGGGCTGGAATATTTATTTATTTATTTTTTCATTTTAAAATTAGTATTGATGGTAGATAGACCACAAACTTACTATGCTCTTAAGTTTTTGGAGTATCTATGTTTCAAATCGTATGTAAATGAGGTATGATAATTGTGTAACACTGACTAGTGTTCTATTACTTTATTTGTGATTAGAAATTATATAAATCTGCACAAGTTTTTCATTATTTTGCTGTCAGTTTTATTTGGTTCCAAGCTTCACAATGCTTCTTGTTACTATAAACTTAATCAAGCACTAAAAGCAGTATGAATGAAAGCTCTACCTATCTCAAATATTTTGTGTTAATAGGAATGTATTAATAGGAAAATATTGTATTAAGAATGCATTGAGGCTATTCTATCAGTTGTTCTTCATTTACTTTGAAAACTGTCTTTGGAGAAAATTATTAAACAGCCGGGCGCGGTGGCTCAAGCCTGTAATCCCAGCACTTTGGGAGGCCGAGACTGGCGGATCACAAGGTCAGAAGATCGAGGCACACACAGAAGAAGCAATGGTGTAGTTCTTGTTTGAGTCCAAAAATTGAGAACCAGGAGAGCTGATAGTGCAATTCCAGTTTAACCACCAGCAGGATGAAGACCCAGGAGGAGCCAATATGCCAGTTTCAGTATGAAGGTAGGAAAAATTCTCCCTTAC
>JABBCR010000510.1:0-42951 GCA_014849445.1 Cercopithecus mona
AGAAGCAATGGTGTAGTTCTTGTTTGAGTCCAAAAATTGAGAACCAGGAGAGCTGATAGTGCAATTCCAGTTTAACCACCAGCAGGATGAAGACCCAGGAGGAGCCAATATGCCAGTTTCAGTATGAAGGTAGGAAAAATTCTCCCTTACTTGGAGGAGGTTTGACCTTTTTGTTCTATTTAGCTCTTCAGCTGATTGGATGAAGCCCACTCACATTAGTGATGGCTAGCTGCTTCCTGGTCATCCTCCCTTATCTGTAGTTCTGCATTTTCATTTACACATGGTCAAGCATGATTCAAATATGTCAAACAGGAAATTTCAGAAATAAACAATTCATACGTTTTAAATTACATGTCATTTGGAGTAGCACGATGCAATCTCACAGCATCCCACACCATCCCTGGTAGGATGTGAATCACTACTTTGTCCAACAGATCCATTGTGTATACACCACCCACCCATTAGTCACTTAGTAGCCGCTTGGTTCTCAGCTTGACTGTTGCAGTATAGCAAGGCAGCGGCAGTGCTGGTGTTCGAAGACCCCTTATTGTACTTCATAATGGCCCCAAAGTGTAATAGTGGTGATGCTGGTAATTTGAACATGCCAAAAGTAAAGTGTGTCCTCTAAGTGAAAAAGTGAAAGTCCTCAACAAGGAAAAACACTGTATGTTGAAGTTGCTAAGATTCACAGTAAAAGCGAATTTTCTGTCCATGAAATTGTGAAGAATTAAAGAAATTCAGGCTATTTTTGTTTTCCTATCTCAAACTGCAAAAGTTATAGCCACAGTGTGTGATAAGCACTTGGTTAAGATGGAAAAGGTTTTACATTTGTGTGTGGAAGAAATGAACAGAAATATGTCCTGATTGACAGTCGTTAGATTCAGAACTATTTGTGGTTGCAGGCATACACTGAAGATTTTTGAAGCTATCGCCCTTCCAAGGATAAGAAGAAACTACTATACTCAGTGTACCAATGCACATGTTTATCTCATCCAAAACACCCTCACAGAGAGACCCAGAATAATAATAAATAGCGGAGTACCTAGAGGAGCAGTTACAAACAAAATTTACAATCACCTGTAGTTAAGAGTCCTAATTTCCTAATTAAATTGCTCTTTATTTAATTTAGTCAATATTTTGATTGAAATCCTTGTAAAGAGTATAGTAAAAATTATTGATATTTGCATATAACACTGTCAAAAATATAGAAATAACATTTTTAATGTATGTAGGGACTTAAAATTTAGAGTATATTTTCATATTTTTTATTCCATTGGATCCCAACAATTTTATTTTATGGTATATGCTCTTACCTTTATTTTTCCAACGGACTATATATGTAATTCTACTTTGATTGTTAAAGAGGATGTCATTTTTCTGTTATGTTAATTTTATTTAAATTGTATGTATGAATTCCACATATTCCATATGAAAACTACTTTATAGAAGCTTTTTGATATATGCTGATAATGTTTGTAACTAGAATCTAGTGGTTACTTTTGCAGCATTTGCTGACTGAATAAATGCATATCACTATTGGTTATGTGCTGGTCTATGGTGCTCCAATTTGATACTATATCCAGATGAATACAGGTACAAAATGATAAATGAGTCATTCATGAATAGATGCCATTAAATTATAAATGAGTGTTGGTATAGAGCTTGTGTTTGATATCACAGTTGATCTCGTAGTATTAATTACCAAAATTATAAAATTAACCTTTCTAGGTGTTTTAACAATTTCTGAATTTATCATTTAAAATGGTACATGATTAGTAAAAGGACAAAATATTCTGTGATCATCAGAAGCTCATATGTATATTATCCTTAAGACATAGATTTTCAAGTTAAATATTTTAGTATCTACATAAAGAAATTATCTAAACATCAGTGGTACTCCTCTTTAATAAATAAAGCCATAGTATTTGAAAATTTCTTTATTATTTTGATGAATGTTAAGACTTATACCATAGCCACTTGGATTGGAAGTGGTTATCATGAAAGAAAAGGGCATGAGCTTTCTAATCAAATAGTCTATAACATTCTTTTAAGCTTTAGCACTTATGATGATATAACCTCAAGCAATTTACCTCCTAATGTTTAGATAGATAGATGATAGGTACACATCTAGTGCGGAGTTTGGCATGTAATAATTGGTAAATTAATATATATTTATTCTTTCTCATAAATTTTACATCTTATTGGATTAAATGTGTGTATTACCCATTGACTGAAAAACACAGAGTGAAGGCCAGAGAGGGGGAGAGAGAGAGAACAAGAGGGAGCACATAAGAGTGTCTCTGGAGAAAACCTAAATATCTGCATGTAAATGCTGCTTCCACTTTCATTATGATTAAGTTAAAAATAAATTATTACTGTTGATTAATATATTTAGAAATAAGATTTTAAGTTAAACCATTACTGTTTTATAATTCAAATAAAAATAGTTTACTTTCCATTTTCTTCAAACTTGTAAAATAGATTAATCATTATATGCCTGGTCAAGATTAATATACTGGTCAAGATTAAACTGCAGTTACATAAACACTGGGGATCAATGAAGCATCCCTTCATTTCTTGTTTACTTTCTCCCCTAATTTATCCCTTTTTGTAGTAAAGTACAGGTAACATCTTATATTCATACTTTGACATTAAACTTTATATCAAAAATTTGCCTTTATCAAACCTAACAGTGAAAGATCTGCCGCAACATAACAGCACAATACTTGCTTATTCAATTCATTCATTTCTATAATCAAATTCAAATTATATTTCATCTTAAGTTTTCAACTTGCTACTTGAGTACCATAAAACAAGTTGGATTATGATCATTATCATATCCACCATATTCTGAAGACATACGAGATGACTGCTAATCAACTGTGAAAAAATTCTGAGTATAAGACTAGCAATAGGAACATGCAAGGGACAATTACAATTCTGGAGAGGGAAAGAAACAGTGCAACACACATGATTGATGTTTCTCCACTTAGCTTACTTTTAATAGCACAAACATGGCCAATTTTTATTTACTTTGATAGGCTTTAATGCATACACATTTGAAATATTTTAATAGTCTTGATATTTTGTTTTTCAAAAGAGAATATAAAAAATTTATATTAATGTCACCTTATGCCTTTTCTGACTTTTTAAAAGAGAGACTCGTTCTGATCCGTATTAAAATGTTTGTTTTGTAACGGCAAACCCTATGACATTATGTCTTACAACATTATGTGTGCTAATCTCCTGAGACCTCTTGTTTAATAAATTGTCAACCAACTGGGAGGTGATTTTCATTCTTGACAATCAAAAATCCCACTTCAAAGCAAAGTGCTGTCATAATGGGAAGCTTAGTTCAAATTAACTAAAATCAAAAGTCAGAGTTTTCTGAAAGCAAAACAGAATCCAAGCAACTTTTGTCATGTCAGCACTCTGTTGTGGTGAGTTCCTACAGTTTTATGTTGCCTTGGCATCCATTTTGAATGGCAGTTTAACTTTCTCATACCAGAAACAGAGTCCAATTACCCATGACACAGTTTCTAGATCTACATCCCACCGACATCAAACTGGTGGCCAGAGACAAGAACTTAGAAGCGTTTTCTGACTAATATATTTGGCTCCCCGCTTTCTTGCCACTTTTTTAAAATGGAAAATTTAGGCATTTGTCCATGAACTTGAAGTCATCCACACTCTATTTCCTTATATATACCACTAGTTGCCGCTCACTCAATCTCTCTTGCTTTTGCTTGACTCTTCATTCCTGTCTTGGATGACCCAGGGACAGAGAACCACCCTCATTATTCTTTCCTGCCCAGGTTCAAGTAGAAATCTTAGAACTAGTTTCTTGTCTTGGTGGTATATGGAATATGTGCCTTCCATTTGGAAAACTTGGGGCTGCTCCAGGCCAGGATTTCCCGGGAACACCAGAGGAAACACAAGGTCAGGATCTTAGCACCAGAGTGATGGTCAGACAGGCATAAACTGGACATGGTCACACAAGAACCACACACAAGGACCTCTGACAATATAAACAAGTTTCCTGTGTGAGGACCCGTATCCCCTTTCCCAGGTCTCAGGTTGGACACCTAAGCCTAAGGCCATCTGCCAGGCAGAAGAATTATCTCATGGCAGGCACACTGTAAACACCCACATCCAGCTCCCCTTCATTTCATGTTAAGACAGGGTTGCTAGGGTGACTAGCCACTGTGGCAGCTACTGGAATCCCAATTTAGCTAGGCACTCTCAAAGCATCTATAAAGCCTAATTCTTTTTACTCTTATTAATGTTTGTACCATATCAAGTTAACATAAATGTTCTCTTACATATGTTCCTTTCATGTTACTAATTCTTATAAAATGAAAGCCTCTCTAAAGCCATATTAAGAATTTAAATAACATTTACAAGCACAATTACCTTAAAGATCTGAGAAGGGCATCTCCAGCTAATGCTGTTATTCCTTAGTGGTATTTGCCTCAGTGAAGTGAGAAATAAGAAGGAATGTAGAGTTGTTGGCAGGATGCTTTTATGAACTTAATATATCAACTGAATCAAGTCACAAGGCCTGTGTCCAAAAAACCCTCTTTGATGTCTGACAACTCAATGGCCAAGTAAATATAAATATTTTTGTCTTGAATGCTTTCTTGAGAAAATGTTTATTAGTTTGCTTGTTGATGATGGTTAAGCTATTGCATGTAAAGTATTTATTTTAAATCATAAACACTATTGCTATGTTTACTTTTCATTTATTTAGAGGCAAACGTATTATATTCCAGGATATTATATTAACTTTGAACTATAAATCTGAAATTTGAAATATTGTCCACTAAGATTAACTTGTTTAATAAATTGTCAAACAACTGGGAGGTGATCTTCATTCTTGACAATCAAAAATCCCACTTCAAAGCAAAGTGCTGTCATAATGGGAAGCTTAGTTCAAATTAACTAAAATCAAAAGTCAGAGTTTTCTGAAAGCAAAACAGAATCCAAGCAACTTTTGTCATGTCAGCACTCTGTTGTGGTGAGTTCCTACAGTTTTATGTTGCCTTGGCATCCATTTTGAATGGCAGTTTAACTTTCTCATACCAGAAACAGAGTCCAATTACCCATGACACAGTTTCTAGATCTACATCCCACCGACATCAAACTGGTGGCCAGAGACAAGAACTTAGAAGCGTTTTCTGACTAATATATTTGGCTCCCCGCTTTCTTGCCACTTTTTTAAAATGGAAAATTTAGGCATTTGTCCTTGAACTTGAAGTCACCCACACTCTATTTCCTTATATATACCACTAGTTGCCTCTCTCTCTCTCTCGCCTTGACTCTTCGTTCCTGTCTTGGATGACCCAGGGACAGAGGACTGCCCTCATGCTCTCCCTGCCCAGGTTCAAGTAGAAATCTTAGAACTAGTTTCTTGTCTTGGTGGTATATGGAATATGTGCCTTCCATTTGGAAAACTTGGGGCTGCTCCAGGCCAGGATTTCCCGGGAACACCAGAGGAAACACAAGGTCAGGATCTTAGCACCAGAGTGATGGTCAGACAGGCATAAAACTGGACATGGTCACACAAGAACCACACACAAGGACCTCTGACAATATAAACAAGTTTCCTGTGTGAGGACCCGTATCCCCTTTCCCAGGTCTCAGGTTGGACAACTAAGCCTAAGGCCATCTGCCAGGCAGAAGAATTATCTCATGGCAGGCACACTGTAAACACCCACATCCAGCTCCCCTTCATTTCATGTTAAGACAGGGTTGCTAGGGTGACTAGCCACTGTGGCAGCTACTGGAATCCCAATTTAGCTAGGCACTCTCAAAGCATCTATAAAGCCTAATTCTTTTTACTCTTATTAATGTTTGTACCATATCAAGTTAACATAAATGTTCTCTTACATATGTGCCTTTCATGTTACTAATTCTTATAAAATGAAAGCCTCTCTAAAGCCATTTTAAGAATTTAAATAACATTTACAAGCACAATTACCTTAAAGATCTGAGAAGGGCATCTCCAGCTAATGCTGTTATTCCTTAGTGGTATTTGCCTCAGTGAAGTGAGAAATAAGAAGGAATGTAGAGTTGTTGGCAGGATGCTTTATGAACTTAATATATCAACTGAATCAAGTCACAAGGCCTGTGTCCAAAAAACCCTCTTTGATGTCTGACAACTCAATGGCCAAGTAAATATAAATATTTTTGTCTTGAATGCTTTCTTGAGAAAATGTTTATTAGTTTGCTTGTTGATGATGGTTAAGCTATTGCATGTAAAGTATTTATTTTAAATCATAAACACTATTGCTATGTTTACTTTTCATTTATTTAGAGGCAAACGTATTATATTCCAGGATAATATATTAACTTTGAACTATAAATCTGAAATTTGAAATATTGTCCACTAAGATTAACTTGTTTAGATTTAATAGTATTGCCTTTTCTTCTGATAGAAAAATTATAAGTGATAATCACCTAATTATTACTAAATAATTACAGAAAGGTTTATACATTTATAGTTTTAAGTAGGAAAGGAAGCAAACATAATTATTCAGAAACTACTTTCAAATACTTTATAATTTATCATCCCTCTCTAGGTAATATTGCAGTTTATATTTACCAGCAAAGAGTTATTTATTTAAGAGTATGTAATAATATAAATTTAATTTATAAATGGTGAATACAAATTACCGCATATACATTTTGGTGTCAGGAGGAAATTCACATGGTAGTACCATATAGTAAATAACTTTTAAAAAACTGCTCTTTTTAGAAAAAATAAAAGTAGTCTCTACAGTTAATTAAATAACTTGTACTAGATACAAGTACTGAACATTCAAAGAAACACAGGTGTTTCCACAAAATTTACAGAATACTCCATTTCCAAATATGTATGCATGTCAGTTTTATATCCAGAAGGAATAATATCACATTTAAGAATTAATTCAAAGAATAATAAAATACAGTATCACAAATAAAACACATTATCAATAGGGAAAACAAAAGCCTTGATAAGACCATAAAACTAATAATCAATTGTAGATTTGCATAATTTTAAAATATTAATAAAGGCAAAATAAGTGAATATGGATTTTTATGTGAAATGTTATAGTGATTACTTTTTTCAAAATCCTAGGTGATATAAAATAGAAGGGAATATTTTGAGAATTCTTAATAATGTCTTGAAACTAAGCATACTTTATGGAAAAAAGCAATGTGGCTTTTAAAATTTATCTTAAAGCAGCTTTAAAAATTGTTGTATTGGCCGGGCGTGGTGGCTCATGCCTGTAATCCCAGCACTTTGGGAGGCCAAGGCGGGTGGATCTCCTGAGGTTGAGAGTTCGAGAACAGCCTGGCCAGCATGGTGAAACTCTGTCTTTACTAAAAATGCAAAAATTAGCCAGGCGTGGTAGAAAGCACCTGTAATTCCCACTACTCGGGAAGCTGAGACAGGAGAATCGCTTGAACCTGGGAGGCGGAGGTTGCAGTGAGCCGAGATGATGCCTTTGCACTCCAGCCTGGGTGACAGAGCAAGTGTCTGTCTCAAAAAAATACATATATATTAAAATGTATATAGATCGGCTGTTCTCAAATGTGACCCTTGTTAGAAATGCATATTTTCAAGTCTACAGCAAATCTATGAGTCAGAATTCTTCAGTGGGGACTTGCAATCTTGTAATCTATCTTAACAAAATACTGGTACATTTTAAAGAAATAAATGGACTAAGTTTGCAAAATGCCCAGCATGACATCTTGAATATATAAAAGCTCAAATGTATTGAAATTGCTTACAATTGCTATTCTTACAATTTCTTATAATTGCTATATTAATATTTTATTAATTGCATTTAAAAATATTTTAAAACTTTTTGATAAAGTCTTTTCTGTTGATAAGCTGGATTATGTTTATTGATTTGCGAATGTTGAACCAGCCTTGCATCCCAGGGATGAAGCCCACTTGATCATGGTGGATAAGCTTTTTGATGTGCTGCTGAATCCGGTTTGCCAGTATTTTATTGAGGATTTTTGCATCGATGTTCATCAGGGATATTGGTCTAAAATTCTCTTTTTTGTTGTGTCTCTGCCAGGCTTTGGTATCAGGATGATGTTGGCCTCATAAAATGAGTTAGGGAGGATTCCCTCTTTTTCTATTGATTGGAATAGTTTCAGAAGGAATGGTACCAGCTCCTCCTTGTACCTCTGGTAGAATTCAGCTGTGAATCCATCTGGTCCTGGACTTTTTTGGTTGGTAGGCTATTAATTATTGCCTCAATTTCAGAGCCTGCTATTGGTCTATTCAGGGATTCAACTTCTTCCTGGTTTAGTCTTGGAAGAGTGTAAGTGTCCAGGAAATTATCCATTTCTTCTAGATTTTCCAGTTTATTTGCGTAGAGGTGTTTATAGTCTTCTCTGAGGGTAGTTTGTATTTCTGTGGGGTCGGTGGTGATATCCCGTTTATCAATTTTAATTGCGTCGATTTGATTCTTCTCTCTTTTCTTCTTTATTAGTCTTGCTAGTGGTCTGTCAATTTTGTTGATCTTTTCAAAAACCAACTCCTGGATTCATTGATTTTTTGGAGGGTTTTTGTGTCTCTATCTCCTTCAGTTCTGCTCTGATCTTAGTTATTTCTTGCCTTCTGCTAGCTTTGAATGTGTTTGCTCTTGCTTCTCTAGTTCTTTTAATTGCGATGTTAGAGTGTCAATTTTAGATCTTTCCTGCTTTCTCTTGTGGGCATTTAGTGCTATAAATTTCCCTCTACACACTGCTTTAAATGTGTCCCAGAGATTCTGGTATGTTGTATCTTTGTTCTCATTGGTTTCAAAGAACATCTTTATTTCTGCCTTCATTTCGTTATGTACCCAGTAGTCATTCAGGAGCAGGTTGTTCAGTTTCCATGTAGTTGAGCGGTTTTGATTGAGTTTCTTAGTCCTGAGTTCTAGTTTGATTGCACTGTGGTCTGAGAGACAGTTTGTTATAATTTCTGTTCTTGTACATTTGCTGAGGAGTGCTTTACTTCCAATTACGTGGTCAATTTTGGAGTAAGTACGATGTGGTGCTGAGAAGAATGTATATTCTGTTGATTTGGGGTGGAGAGTTCTATAGATGTCTATTAGGTCTGCTTGCTGCAGAGATGAGTTCAATTCCTGGATATCCTTGTTAACTTTCTGTCTCGTTGATCTGTCTAATGTTGACAGTGGAGTGTTGAAGTCTCCCATTATTATTGTATGGGAGTCTAAGTCTCTTTGTAAGTCTCTAAGGACTTGCTTTATGAATCTGGGTGCTCCTGTATTGGGTGCATATATATTTAGGATAGTTAGCTCTTCCTGTTGAATTGATCCTTTTACCATTATGTAATGTCCTTCTTTGTCTCTTTTGATCTTTGATGGTTTAAAGTCTGTTTTATCAGAGACTAGTATTGCAACCCCTGCTTTTTTTGTTCTCCATTTGCTTGGTAAATCTTCCTCCATCCCTTTATTTTGAGCCTATGTATGTCTCTGCGTGTGAGATGGGTCTCCTGAATACAGCAGACTGATGGGTCTTGACTCTTTATCCAGTTTGCCAGTCTGTGTCTTTTAATTGGAGCATTTAGTCCATTTACATTTAAGGTTAATATTGTTATGTGTGAACTTGATCCTGCCATTATGATATTAACTGTTTATTTTGCTCGTTAGTTGATGCAGTTTCTTCCTAGCCTTGATGGTCTTTACATTTTGGCATGTTTTTGCAATGGCTGGTACCGGTTGTTCCTTTCCATGTTTAGTGCTTCCTTCAGGGTCTCTTGTAAGGCAGGCCTAGTGGTGACAAAATCTCTAAGCATTTGCTTATCTGTAAAGGATTTTATTTCTCCTTCACTTATGAAACTTAGTTTGGCTGGATACAAAATTCTGGGTTTAAAATTCTTTTCTTTAAGAATGTTGAATATTAGCCCCCACTCTCTTCTGGCTTGTAGAGTTTCTGCCGAGAGATCTGCTGTTAGTCTGATGGGCTTCCCTTTGTGGGTAACCCGACCTTTCTCTCTGGCTGCCCTTAAGATTTTTTCCTTCATTTCAACTTTGGTGAATCTGGCAATTATGTGTCTTGGAGTTGCTCTTCTCGAGGAGTATCTTTGTGGCGTTCTCTGTATTTCCTGGATTTGAATGTTGGCCTGCCCTACTAGGTTGGGAAAGTTCTACTGGATGATATCCTGAAGAGTGCTTTACTTCCAATTACGTGGTCAATTTTGGAGTAAGTACGATGTGGTGCTGAGAAGAATGTATATTCTGTTGATTTGGGGTGGAGAGTTCTATAGATGTTCATTAGGTCTGCTTGCTGCAGAGATGAGTTCAATTCCTGGATATCCTTGTTAACTTTCTGTCTCGTTGATCTGTCTAATGTTGACAGTGGAGTGTTGAAGTCTCCCATTATTATTGTATGGGAGTCTAAGTCTCTTTGTAAGTCTCTAAGGACTTGCTTTATGAATCTGGGTGCTCCTGTATTGGGTGCATATATATTTAGGATAGTTAGCTCTTCCTGTTGAATTGATCCCTTTACCATTATGTAATGGCCTTCTTTGTCTCTTTTGATCTTTGATGGTTTAAAGTCTGTTTTATCAGAGACTAGTATTGCAACCCCTGCTTTTTTTGTTCTCCATTTGCTTGGTAAATCTTCCTCCATCCCTTTATTTTGAGCCTATGTATGTCTCTGCGTGTGAGATGGGTCTCCTGAATACAGCAGACTGATGGGTCTTGACTCTTTATCCAGTTTGCCAGTCTGTGTCTTTTAATTGGAGCATTTAGTCCATTTACATTTAAGGTTAAGATTGTTATGTGTGAACTTGATCCTGCCATGATGATATTAACTGTTTATTTTGCTCGTTAGTTGATGCAGTTTCTTCCTAGCCTTGATGGTCTTTACATTTTGGCATGTTTTTGCAATGGCTGGTACCGGTTGTTCCTTTCCATGTTTAGTGCTTCCTTCAGGGTCTCTTGTAAGGCAGGCCTAGTGGTGACAAAATCTCTAAGCATTTGCTTATCTGTAAAGGATTTTATTTCTCCTTCACTTATGAAACTTAGTTTGGCTGGATACAAAATTCTGGGTTTAAAATTCTTTTCTTTAAGAATGTTGAATATTGGTCCCCACTCTCTTCTGGCTTGAAGAGTTTCTGCCGAGAGGTCTGCTGTTAGTCTGATGGGCTTCCCTTTGTGGGTAACCCGACCTTTCTCTCTGGCTGCCCTTAAGATTTTTTCCTTCATTTCAACTTTGGTGAATCTGGCAATTATGTGTCTTGGAGTTGCTCTTCTCGAGGAGTATCTTTGTGGCGTTCTCTGTATTTCCTGGATTTGAATGTTGGCCTGCCCTACTAGGTTGGGAAAGTTCTCCTGGATGATATCCTGAAGAGTGTTTTCCAACTTGGTTCCATTTTCCCCCTCACTTTCAGGTACCCCAATCAGACGTAGATATGGTCTTTTTACATAATCCCATACTTCTTGCAGGCTTTGTTCATTTCTTTTTCTTCTTTTTTCTTTTGGTTTCTCTTCTCGCTTCATTTCATTCATTTGATCCTCAATCGCTGACATTCTTTCTTCCAGTTGATCGAGTCGGTTACTGAAGCTTGTGCATTTATCACGTATTTCTCGTGCCATGGTTTTCGTCTCTTTCATTTCGTTTGTGAGCTTCTCTGCATTAATTACTCTAGCCATCAATTCTTCCACTTTTTTTTCAAGATTTTTAGTTTCTTTGCGCTGGGTACGTAATTCCTCCTTTAGCTCTGAGAAATTTGATGGACTGAAGCCTTCTTCTCTCGTCTCGTTGAAGTCATTCTCCGTCCAGCTTTGATCCGTTGCTGGCGATGAGCTGCGCTCCTTTGCCGGGGGAGATGCGCTCTTATTTTTTGAATTTCCAGCTTTTCTGCCCTGCTTTTTCCCCATCTTTGTGGTTTTATCTGCCTCTGGTCTTTGATGATGGTGATGTACTGATGGGGTTTTGGTGTAGGTGTCCTTCCTGTTTGATAGCTTTCCTTCTAACAGTCAGGATCCTCAACTGTAGGTTGTAGCTGTAGGAGATTGCTTGAGGTCCACTCCAGACCCTGTTTGCCTGGGTATCAGCAGCAGAGGCTGCAGAAGATAGTATATTTCTGAACAGCGAGTGTACCTGTCTGATTCTTGCTTTGGAAGCTTCCTCTCAGGGGTGTACTCCACCCTGTGAGGTGTGGGGTGTCAGACTGCCCCTAGGGGGGGATTTATCCCATTTAGGCTACTCAGGTGGAATTTACCCACTTGAGCATGTAGTCTGTCCCTTCTCAGATCTCAAACTCCGTGTTGGGAGATCCACTGCTCTCTTCAAAGCTGTCAGACAGAGTCTTTTGAGTCTTCAGAGCTGCTGAGTTTGTTATTGTTTACTGTGCCCTGTCCCCAGAGGTGGAGTCTACAGAGACAGGCAGGTTTCCTTGAGCTGCTGTGAGCTCCACCCAGTTCGAGCTTCCCAGCAGCTTTGTTTACCTACTTAAGCCTCAGCAATGGCGGGCGCCCCTCCCCCAGCCTCGCTGCTGCCTTGCCGGTAGATCACAGACTGCTGTGCTAGCAATGAGGGAGGCTCCGTGGGTGTGGGACCCTCCCGGCCAGGTGTGGGATATGATCTCCTGGTGTGCCGGTTTGCTTAAAGCGCAGTATTGGGGTGGGAGTTACCCGATTTTCCAGGTGTTGTGTGTCTCAGTTCCCTGGCTAGGAAAAGGATTCCCTTCCCCTTGCGCTTCCAGGTGAGGCAATGCCTCTCCCTGCTTCAGCTCTCGCTGGGCTGGTCGAGCTGCAGCAGCTGACCAGCACCGACCGTCTGGCACTCCCCAGTGAGATGAACCCAGTACCTCAGTTGAAAATGCAGAAATCACCGGTCTTCTGTGTCGCTCACGCTGGGAGTTGGAGACTGGCGCTGTTCCTATTCGGCCATCTTATATACTCTCGTTCCTGTCTTGGATGACCCAGGGACAGAGGACTGCCCTCATGCTCTCCCTGCCCAGGTTCAAGTAGAAATCTTTGAACTAGTTTCTGTCTTGGTGGTATATGGAATATGTGCCTTCCATTTGGAAAACTTGGGGCTGCTCCAGGCCAGGATTTCCCGGGAACACCAGAGGAAACACAAGGTCAGGATCTTAGCACCAGAGTGATGGTCAGACAGGCATAAAACTGGACATGGTCACACAAGAACCACACACAAGGACCTCTGACAATATAAACAAGTTTCCTGTGTGAGGACCCGTATCCCTTTCCCAGGTCTCAGGTTGGACAACTAAGCCTAAGGCCATCTGCCAGGCAGAAGAAGTATCTCATGGCAGGCACACTGTAAACACCACATCCAGCTCCCTTCATTTCATGTTAAGACAGGGTTGCTAGGGTGACTAGCCACTGTGGCAGCTACTGGAATCCCAATTTAGCTAGGCACTCTCAAAGCATCTATCAAGCCTAATTCTTTTTACTCTGATTAATGTTTGTATCATATCAAGTTAACATAAATGTTCTCTTACATATTTGCCTTTCATGTTACTAATTCTTATAAAATGAAAGCCTCTAAAGCCATTTTAAGAATTTAAATAACATTTACAAGCACAATTACCTTAAAGATCTAAGAATGGCATCTCCAGCTAATGCTGTTATTCCTCAGTGGTATTTGCCTCAGTGAAGTGAGAAATAAGAAGGAATGTAGTGTTGTTGGCAGGATGCTTTATGAACTTAATATATCAACTGAATCAAGTCACAAGGCCTGTGTCCAAAAAACCCTCTTTGATGTCTGACAACTCAATGGCCACGTAAATATAAATATTTTTGTCTTGAATGCTTTCTTGAGAAAATGTTTATTAGTTTGCTTGTTGATGATGGTTAAGCTATTGCATGTAAAGTATTTATTTTAAATCATAAACACTATTGCTATATTTACTTTTCATTTATTTAGAGGCAAACGTATTATATTCCAGGATAATATATTAACTTTGAACTATAAATCTGAAATTTGAAATATTGTCCACTAAGATTAACTTGTTTAGATTTAATAGTATTGCCTTTTCTTCTGATAGAAAATTATAAGTGATAATCACCTAATTATTACTAAATAATTACAGAAAGGTTTATACATTTATAGTTTTAAGTAGGAAAGGAAGCAAACATAATTATTCAGAAACTACTTTCAAATACTTTATAATTTATCATCCCTCTCTAGGTAATATTGCAGTTTATATTTACCAGCAAAGAGTTATTTATTTAAGAGTATGTAATAATATAAATTTAATTTATAAATGGTGAATACAAATTACCGCATATACATTTTGGTGTCAGGAGGAAATTCACATGGTAGTACCATATAGTAAATAACTTTTAAAAAACTGCTCTTTTTAGAAAAAATAAAAGTAGTCTCTACAGTTAATTAAATAACTTGTACTAGATACAAGTACTGAACATTCAAAGAAACACAGGTGTTTCCACAAAATTTACAGAATACTCCATTTCCAAATATGTATGCATGTCAGTTTTATATCCAGAAGGAATAATATCACATTTAAGAATTAATTCAAAGAATAATAAAATACAGTATCACAAATAAAACACATTATCAATAGGGAAAACAAAAGCCTTGATAAGACCATAAAACTAATAATCAATTGTAGATTTGCATAATTTTAAAATATTAATAAAGGCAAAATAAGTGAATATGGATTTTTATGTGAAATGTTATAGTGATTACTTTTTTCAAAATCCTAGGTGATATAAAATAGAAGGGAATATTTTGAGAATTCTTAATAATGTCTTGAAACTAAGCATACTTTATGGAAAAAAGCAATGTGGCTTTTAAAATTTATCTTAAAGCAGCTTTAAAATTTGTTGTATTGGCCGGGTGTGGTGGCTCATGCCTGTAATCCCAGCACTTTGGGAGGCCAAGGTGGGTGGATCTCCTGAGGTTGAGAGTTCGAGAACAGCCTGGCCAGCATGGTGAAACTCTGTCTTTACTAAAAATGCAAAAATTAGCCAGGCGTGGTAGAAAGCACCTGTAATTCCCACTACTCGGGAAGCTGAGACAGGAGAATCGCTTGAACCTGGGAGGCGGAGGTTGCAGTGAGCCGAGATGATGCCTTTGCACTCCAGCCTGGGTGACAGAGCAAGTGTCTGTCTCAAAAAAATACATATATATTAAAATGTATATAGATCGGCTGTTCTCAAATGTGACCCTTGTTAGAAATGCATATTTTCAAGTCTACAGCAAATCTATGAGTCAGAATTCTTCAGTGGGGACTTGCAATCTTGTAATCTATCTTAACAAAATACTGGTACATTTTAAAGAAATAAATGGACTAAGTTTGCAAAATGCCCAGCATGACATCTTGAATATATAAAAGCTCAAATGTATTGAAATTGCTTACAATTGCTATTCTTACAATTTCTTATAATTGCTATATTAATATTTTATTAATTGCATTTAAAAATATTTTAAAACTTTTTGATAAAGTCTTTTCTGTTGATAAGCATTATTTGTCTAATATTTATGTAGCATTGATCTATGCCTTGAATTTCTACATGGAGGTATTGATTGGTCTATGCACATGCATCATAGTTAGACTTGTTTTAATTTTAACCGTTTGTATTGCATGGCATTACCTTAGTGAGTACATCGTCTTGTTATCTTTCAATACATTCTTATATCATTCATTTATGGTTTTGTGGGGTTTTTTGTTTGTTTCATTTTTAACTCTTGTATATACATGACATGGTATTATATTATGAGGAAACAGCAGTAGATATATCATACAAAGTCTCTGTCTTCACACCATGTAGTTTTCAGAGAGAGAGACAGATCATGTGTTTTCACAAACAAGACACCACTTTACTGATTATCTCTTAGGATGAATTATCTCTGTCCTCTTGACTTCTTAAGTAGCTTTCTAAGAATTTTTCAAATTTTGCTACTTTAGATCATGAAATATCTTGCAGATAATTGGGTGAAAGAAAAGGTGTTATTCTTTCCAATCTTAAAACATAATTTTAAAAAAGGTCTCTCAAGCCTTGTTTTCCTCTGTGTATTCTGGTGTTCTGCCAGCTTACTCTGATTTTGTGATTGTGATTGTGATAGTTAATTTTATATGCCAACTTGGCTGGGCCAGTGTCTTACTCCATTTATGTTGCTATGAGAGAATTCCACAGACTGGGTAATTTTTAAAGAAAATAAATGTATTTCTTGTAGTTTTGGAGGCTGAGAAGTCTCTTATCAAGGTACCGCATCTGGCAAGGGCCTTCTTTCGGCATCTTCCCACAGCAGTAAGCAGAATGGGAAGAGTGCATGAGAGAGGGAGTGGAAGAAGCCCAAATTTATTCTTTCATCGGGAACCAACTGTTGCATTAACTAACCCACTCCTAGGATACTGTCATTAATCTATTCATGACCTAATCATCCCTTAAACGTCCCACTTCTCAACACTGTAAAACTGAAGATTTTCACTGCACTCCAGCCTGCGCAACATAGTGAGACAATATAGTATACACATACACACACACACACACACACGCACACACACAGAGTCTATTGTTGAATTGATCTGTAAGTTACCTTAATTAATAATGAGAGCTTTTGGGGCTTTTTAAAACCATTATTTTCTCTCACTTTCTTTGAAACCTTTATTTGTCAGCTTATTACTCACTACAGAAGGTTTCCGTTTCCACATTTGGGGGGAAAGGGTTGTTACTTTTTAAGATCTGTGCTCACTTCTTCCCAACCCATGAATTAATAGTTGCCTGTTCCCATCGCCGAGCCTTGCAACTTGGGGCTGTTGTTCAGCCGTAACTAGGGAGAGATCATGTCTCAAGTAGCCTAGCCCAAACCAAAGTTTAATGGTTGTCATTTTTTGTCTCACTATCACAGGGGAGCAATATCTATAAAAGGCACAGCGACAGGGCTCCGTTTCTGATGTTTTTGTTCCTGGGTGCAAGAAAGGCCAATTTAGTGAGGAATTTAGAGTTGTGAGCCTGGTTTTGATTTTCTGCAATGCATGGCCACTTACCCACCAGGAATAAAACTCAACACCTATTCCTCGAAGGAAAATTAGCAGACTCATAGTTTTAGCTTTTGTTTCCTAACTTTGAATGTGTTTGCTCTTGCTTCTCTAGTTCTTTTAATTGCGATGTTAGAGTGTCAATTTTAGATCTTTCCTGCTTTCTCTTGTGGGCATTTAGTGCTATAAATTTCCCTCTACACACTGCTTTAAATGTGTCCCAGAGATTCTGGTATGTTGTATCTTTGTTCTCATTGGTTTCAAAGAACATCTTTATTTCTGCCTTCATTTCGTTATGTACCCAGTAGTCATTCAGGAGCAGGTTGTTCAGTTTCCATGTAGTTGAGCGGTTTTGATTGAGTTTCTTAGTCCTGAGTTCTAGTTTGATTGCACTGTGGTCTGAGAGACAGTTTGTTATAATTTCTGTTCTTGTACATTTGCTGAGGAGTGCTTTACTTCCAATTACGTGGTCAATTTTGGAGTAAGTACGATGTGGTGCTGAGAAGAATGTATATTCTGTTGATTTGGGGTGGAGAGTTCTATAGATGTCTATTAGGTCTGCTTGCTGCAGAGATGAGTTCAATTCCTGGATATCCTTGTTAACTTTCTGTCTCGTTGATCTGTCTAATGTTGACAGTGGAGTGTTGAAGTCTCCCATTATTATTGTATGGGAGTCTAAGTCTCTTTGTAAGTCTCTAAGGACTTGCTTTATGAATCTGGGTGCTCCTGTATTGGGTGCATATATATTTAGGATAGTTAGCTCTTCCTGTTGAATTGATCCCTTTACCATTATGTAATGGCCTTCTTTGTCTCTTTTGATCTTTGATGGTTTAAAGTCTGTTTTATCAGAGACTAGTATTGCAACCCCTGCTTTTTTTTGTTCTCCATTTGCTTGGTAAATCTTCCTCCATCCCTTTATTTTGAGCCTGTGTATGTCTCTGCATGTGAGATGGGTCTCCTGAATACAGCAGACTGATGGGTCTTGACTCTTTATTCAGTTTGCCAGTCTGTGTCTTTTAATTGGAGCATTTAGTCCATTTACATTTAAGGTTAAGATTGTTATGTGTGAACTTGATCCTGCCATTATGATATTAGCTGCTTATTTTGCTCGTTAGTTGATGCAGTTTCTTCCTAGCCTCGATGGTCTTTACATTTTGGCATGTTTTTGCAATGGCTGGTACTGGTTGTTCCTTTCCATGTTTAGTGCTTCCTTCAGGGTCTCTTGTAAGGCAGGCCTAGTGGTGACAAAATCTCTAAGCATTTGCTTATCTGTAAAGGATTTTATTTCTCCTTCACTTATGAAACGTAGTTTGGCTGGATATGAAATTCTGGGTTGAAAATTCTTTTCTTTATGAATGTTAAATATTGGCCCCCACTCTCTTCTGGCTTGTAGAGTTTCTGCCGAGAGATCTGCTGTTAGTCTGATGGGCTTCCCTTTGTGGGTAACCCGACCTTTCTCTCTGGCTGCCCTTAAGATTGTTTCCTTCATTTCAACTTTGGTGAATCTGGCAATTATGTGTCTTGGAGTTGCTCTTCTCGAGGAGTATCTTTGTGGCGTTCTCTGTATTTCCTGGATTTGAATGTTGGCCTGCCCTACTAGGTTGGGAAAGTTCTCCTGGATGATATCCTGAAGAGTGTTTTCCAACTTGGTTCCATATTCCCCCTCACTTTCAGGTACCCCAATCAGACGTAGATTTGGTCTTTTTACATAATCCCATACTTCTTGCAGGCTTTGTTCATTTCTTTTTCTTCTTTTTTCTTTTGGTTTCTCTTCTCGCTTCATTTCATTAATTTGATCCTCAATCGCTGACATTCTTTCTTCCAGTTGATCTATTCTGTTACTGAAGATTGTGCATTTATAACGTATTTATCTTTCCATGGTTTTCGTCTCTTTCATTTCGTTTGTGAGCTTCTCTGCATTAATTACTCTAGCCATCAATTCTTCCACTTTTTTTTCAAGATTTTTAGTTTCTTTGCGCTGGGTACGTAATTCCTCCTTTAGCTCTGAGAAATTTGATGGACTGAAGCCTTCTTCTCTCGTCTCGTCGAAGTCATTCTCCGTCCAGCTTTGATCCGTTGCTGGCGATGAGCTGCGCTCCTTTGCCGGGGGAGATGCGATCTTATTTTTTGAATTTCCAGCTTTTCTGCCCTGCTTTTTCCCCATCTTTGTGGTTTTATCTGCCTCTGGTCTTTGATGATGGTGATGTACTGATGGGGTTTTGGTGTAGGTGTCCTTCCTGTTTGATAGCTTTCCTTCTAACAGTCAGGATCCTCAACTGTAGGTTGTAGCTGTAGGAGATTGCTTGAGGTCCACTCCAGACCCTGTTTGCCTGGGTATCAGCAGCAGAGGCTGCAGAAGATAGAATATTTCTGAACAGCGAGTGTACCTGTCTGATTCTTGCTTTGGAAGCTTCCTCTCAGGGGGGTACTACACCCTGTGAGGTGTGGGGTGTCAGACTGCCCCTAGTGGGGGATGTCTCCCAGTTAGGCTACTCAGGGGTCAGGGACCCACTTGAGCAGGGAGTCTGTCCCTTCTCAGATCTCAACCTCCGTGTTGGGAGATCCACTGCTCTCTTCAAAGCTGTCAGACAGAGTCGTTTGCGTCTTCAGAGCTGCTGAGTTTGTTATTGTTTACTGTGCCCTGTCCCCAGAGGTGGAGTCTACAGAGACAGGCAGGTTTCCTTGAGCTGCTGTGAGCTCCACCCAGTTCAGCTTCCCAGCAGCTTTGTTTACCTACTTAAGCCTCAGCAATGGCGGGCCCCTCCCCAGCCTCGCTGCTGCCTTGCAGTAGATCACAGACTGCTGTGCTAGCAATGAGGGAGGCTCCGTGGGTGTGGGACCCTCCCGCCAGGTGTGGGATATGATCTCCTGGTGTGCCGTTTGCTTAAAGCGCAGTATTGGGGTGGGAGTTACCCGATTTTCCAGGTGTTGTGTGTCTCAGTTCCCTGGCTAGAAAAGGATTCCCTTCCCCTTGCTTTCCAGGTGAGGCAATGCCTCTCCTGCTTCAGCTCTCGCTGGTCGAGCTGCAGCAGCTGACCAGCACCGACCGTCTGGCACTCCCCAGTGAGATGAACCCAGTACCTCAGTTGAAAATGCAGAAATCACCGGTCTTCTGTGTCGCTCACGCTGGGAGTTGGAGACTGGAGCTGTTCCTATTGGCCATCTTATATACTCGTTCCTGTCTTGATGACCCAGGGACAGAGGACTGCCTCATGCTCTCCCTGCCCAGGTTCAAGTAGAAATCTTTGAACTAGTTTCTTGTCTTGGTGGTATATGGAATATGTGCCTTCCATTTGGAAAACTTCTGCTCCAGGCCAGGATTTTTCAAACACCAGAGGAAACACAAGGTCAGGATCTTGCACCAAGTGATGGTCAGACAGGCATAAAACTGACATGGTCACACAAGAACCACACACAAGGACCTCTGACAATATAAACAAGTTTCCTGTGTGAGACCCATCCTTTCCCAGGTCTCAGGTTGGACAACTGTTTTAAGGCCATCTGAGGCAGAAGAAGTATCTCATGGCAGGCACTGTAACACCACATCCAGCTCCTTCATTTCATGTTAAGACAGGGTTGCTAGGGTGACTAGCCACTGTGGCAGCTACTGGAATCCCAATTTAGCTAGGCACTCTCAAAGCATCTATAAAGCCTAATTCTTTTCTCTTTATTAATGTTTGTATCATATCAAGTTAACATAAATGTTCTCTTACATATTTGTTTCATGTTACTAATTCTTATAAAATAAAGCCTCTCTAAAGCCATTTAAGAATTTAAATAACATTTACAAGCACAATTACCTTAAAGATCTGAGAAGGCATCTCCAGCTAATGCTGTTATTCATAGTGGTATTTGCCTCAGTGAAGTGAGAAATAAGAAGGAATGTAGAGTTGTTGGCAGGATGCTTTATGAACTTAATATATCAACTGAATCAAGTCACAAGGCCTGTGTCCAAAAACCCTCTTTGATGTCTGACAACTCAATGGCCAAGTAAATATAAATATTTTTTATTTGAATGCTTTCTTGAGAAAATGTTTATTAGTTTGCTGTTGATGATAGTTAAGCTATTGCATGTAAAGTATTTATTTTAAATCATAAACACTATTGCTATGTTTACTTTTCATTTATTTAGAGGCAAACGTATTATATTCCAGGATAATATATTAACTTTGAACTATAAATCTGAAATTTGAAATATTGTCCACTAAGATTAACTTGTTTAGATTTAATAGTATTTGCTTTTCTTCTGATAGAAAATTATAAGTGATAATCACCTAATTATTACTAAATAATTACAGAAAGGTTTATTTATAGTTTAAGTAGGAAAGGAAGCAAACATAATTATTCAGAAACTACTTTCAAATACTTTATAATTTATCATCCTCTCTAGGTAATATTGCAGTTTATATTTACCAGCCAAGAGTTATTTATTTAAGAGTATGTAATAATATAAATTTAATTTATAAATGGTGAATACAAATTACATATATACATTTTGGTGTCAGAAGAAATTTACATGGTAGTACCATATAGTAAATAACTTTTAAAAACTGCTCTTTTTAGAAAAAATAAAAGTAGTCTCTACAGTTAATTAAATAACTTGTACTAGATACAAGTACTGAACATTCAAAGAAACACAGATGTTTCCACAAAATTTACAGAATACTCCATTTCCAAATATGTATGCGTGTCAGTTTTATATCCAGAAGGAATAATATCACATTTAAGAATTTCAAGAATAATAAAATACAGTATCACAAATAAAACACATTCAATAGGAAAACAAAAGCCTTGATAAGACCATAAAACTAATAATCAATTGTAGATTTGCATAATTTTAAAAATTATTAAAAGGCAAAATAAGTGAATATGGATTTATGTGAAATATTTATAGTGATTACTTTTCAAAATCCTAGGTGATATAAAATAGAAGGGAATATTTTGAGAATTCTTAATAATGTCTTGAAACTAAGCATACTTTATGGAAAAAAGCAATGTGGCTTTTAAAATTTATCTTAAAGCAGCTTTAAAATTTGTTGTATTGGTTGGTGGCTCATGCCTGTAATCCCAGCACTTTGGGAGGCCAAGGTGGGTGGATCTCCTGAGGTTGAGAGTTCGAGAACAGCCTGGCCAGCAGGGTGAAACTCTGTCTTTACTAAAAATGCAAAAATTAGCCAGGCGTGGTAGAAAGCACGTGTAATTCCCACTACGCTGAGACAGGAGAATCGCTTGAACCTGGGAGGCGGAGGTTGCAGTGAGCCGAGATGATGCCTTGCACTCCAGCCTGGGTGACAGAGCAAGTGTCTGTCTCAAAAAATACATATATATTAAAATGTAATAGATCGGTTCTCAAATGTGACCCTTGTTAGAAATGCATATTTTCAAGTCTACAGCAAATCTATGAGTCAGAATTCTTCAGTGGGGACTTGCAATCTTGTAATCTATCTTAACAAAATACTGGTACATTTTAAAGAAATAAATGGACTAAGTTTGCAAAATGCCCAGCATGACATCTTGAATATATAAAAGCTCAAATGTATTGAAATTGCTTACAATTGCTATTCTTACAATTTCTTATAATTGCTATATTAATATTTTATTAATTGCATTTAAAAATATTTTAAAACTTTTTGATAAAGTCTTTTTTCTGTTGATCAGCATTATTTGTCTAATACTTATGTAGTATTGATCTATGCCTTGAATTTCTACATGGAGGTATTGATTGGTCTATGCACATGCATCATAGTTAGACTTGTTTTAATTTTAATCCTTTGTATTACATGGCATTACCTTAGTGAGTACATCGTCTTGTTATCTTTCAATACATTCTTATATCATTCATTTATGGTTTTGTGGGGTTTTTTGTTTGTTTCATTTTTAACTCTTGTATATACATGACATGGTATTATATTATGAGGAAACAGCAGTAGATATATCATACAAAGTCTCTGTCTTCACACCATGTAGTTTTCAGAGAGAGAGACAGATCATGTGTTTTCACAAACAAGACACCACTTTACTGATTATCTCTTAGGATGAATTATCTCTGTCCTCTTGACTTCTTAAGTAGCTTTCTAAGAATTTTTCAAATTTTGCTACTTTAGATCATGAAATATCTTGCAGATAATTGGGTGAAAGAAAAGGTGTTATTCTTTCCAATCTTAAAACATAATTTTAAAAAAGGTCTCTCAAGCCTTGTTTTCCTCTGTGTATTCTGGTATTCTGCCAGCTTACTCTGATTTTGTGATTGTGATTGTGATAGTTAATTTTATATGCCAACTTATTGGGCCAGTGTCTTACTCCATTTATGTTGCTGAGAGAATTCCACAGACTGGGTAATTTTAAAGAAATAAATGTATTTCTTGTAGTTTTGGAGGCTGAGAAGTCTCTTATCAAGGTACCGCATCTGGCAGGGCCTTCTTTCTGCATCTTCCACAGCAGGAAGCAGAATGGGAAGAGTGCATGAGAGAGGGAGTGGAAGAAGCCCAAATTTATTCTTTCATCGGGAACCAACTGTTGCATTAACTAACCCACTCCTAGGATACTGTCATTAATCTATTCATGACCTAATCATCCCTTAAACGTCCCACTTCTCAACACTGTAAAATTGAAGATTTTCACTGCACTCCAGCCTGCGCAACATAGTGAGACAATATAGTATACACACACACACACACACGCACACACACCGAGTCTATTGTTGAATTGATCTGTATTGATCTGTAAGCTACCTTAATTAATAATGAGAGCTTTTGGGGCTTTTTAAAACCATTATTTTCTCTCACTTTCTTTGAAACCTTTATTTGTCAGCTTATTACTCACTACAGAAGGTTTCCGTTTCCACATTTGGGGGGAAAGGGTTGTTACTTTTAAGATCTGTGCTCACTTCTTAACCCATGAATTAATAGTTGCCTGTTCCCATCGCTTGAGCCTTGCAACTTGGGGCTGTTGTTCAGCCGTAACTAGGGAGAGATCATGTCTCAAGTAGCCTAGCCCAAACCAAAGTTTAATGGTTGTCATTTTTTGTCTCACTATCACAGGGGAGCAATATCTATAAAAGGCACAGCGACAGGGCTCCGTTTCTGATGTTTTTGTTCCTGGGTGCAAGAAAGGCCAATTTAGTGAGAATTTAGAGTTGTGAGCCTGGTTTTGATTTTCTGCAATGCATGGCCACTTACCCACCAGGAATAAAACTCAACACCTATTCCTCGAAGGAAAATTAGCAGACTCATAGTTTTAGCTTTTGTTTCTAACAATAACTTGAAACTTTATCTGGTTTTGAGTATGCCCATCGTCACAAATATAATGTAATATGAATTTAAATTGTTTTATGTCAGAGTACTTAATCCAAATTACATTTTGAAAAGATCACTCCAACAATCCAGAATGGATTGGTGGTACTAACTAAAGCAATAATAAAAGTATGGGAAAAGAGAGGTAACCACAATGATGTGTTTGGACATAAGAATTAAAATAATAATGTGAACCATGATGAGTGTAACTTATCTCACAGTTGAAAGTGACAGTACTTATTACAAGATTATTCATTATTAGTAGAAATAGCAATTAACATAAGGAGAATCCATACCGCAATTAATTCCTGTCATTTTATTCATCTTTTTAGGCCTCAGCATAAATCGTAGCTCTCTCCATGTATCACCCTCCATTTGCAGAATTTCATGTTTATGTTGGTTTATTTCATTTTACGTTCTCTGACTTTGTCTTTAGGTTAATAATTAACCATATTGTTGTGTCATAAGAATCTTTTCTTATTTTCTGAAAAGCAGAATAGTGTAGTCCAGTTTTATTCCGGTAATAAAATGTCTGCCATTAAGTAGAATTTAAAATACATTAAGTAAAATTTAAAATCTGTCTATAAACTGTAATATTGCTGAGTATAAAACAAAATTTAAAACAAAGGGGAAATGAAACTATAGCTGAGTCTAAAGCAACTCGATGGCCTCCTTGAATTTCCTTTTGGCTTTAAAGATGTAATACTCACATTCACCCCTATAGCTCTGATATTTTCCCTGCACATAGAAAAATAAGTCATCCTGGTTTTAAAATCATGTTACCTTTAAACAACCCAAAAACGAAAGGTTAAAGAGCTGCACTGTGACATATATTTTCTATAGAAACAATATCTCAATTGATGTTAATACTCAGTCATTTAGACTTTTCAGAGCAATGAAGATATTGAAAATGTCCAAAATTAAAGAGAAATAAGAGGAGCCTGAAAAAACCGGCGTACATGCTTTTTAGGAAAACGCCCTCAAGCATGATCCAGATCTCACTGCCACAGTCATGGATATTTGAGGAGTATCATTACACATACCGTCAAAAAGCATTGGAATAGTACAGTATAATGTACATCTCACAGGTCACCAGAGTAACCTTATTTAATTTACCAAAGAAAGTAGCTTTTCAATGAAGAGTTTTAAGACATTTAAAAATTCTTAGCTGAAAAATCAATACTACTTTTATAATTACTTTGTTCTGTGAGGTGGTTAAAATTATAATTATTCTGGACATATAATACTAACTACAAAATATCTAAATGCCATGACACATCTGTGAAAAAATTTTTTTGAATAATATTTCATTTAGAGATAAAAATATTTACTCAAATATTTTAAAGGCTACAGTTATCTCAAAATTTACACAATTGTAATTTAATTTGCAATTGAGTCTCTTCCTGCTCCCCTCTGCATTTCACCTTGCATTTCTACATCTTTTTCTTTTTTTTTAATTTTTTAAAAAAAAATTTCTTAAATTATACTTTTAGTTCTAGGGTACATGTGCACAACATGCAGATTTGTTACATATGTATACATGTGCCATGTTGGTGTGCTGCACCCATTAGGTATATCTCTAATGCTATCCTCCCCCACCTCCCACAATAGGACCCAGTGTGTGATGATCCCTTCCTGTGTCCAAGTGATCTCATTGTTCAATTCCCACCTGTGAGTGAGAACATGCGGTGTTTAGTTTTCTGTTCTTGTACATTTGCTGAGGTGCTTTACTTCCAATTACGTGGTCAATTTTGGAGTAAGTACGATGTGGTGCTGAGAAGAATGTATATTCTGTTGATTTGGGGTGGAGAGTTCTATAGATGTCTATTAGGTCTGCTTGCTGCAGAGATGAGTTCAATTCCTGGATATCCTTGTTAACTTTCTGTCTCGTTGATCTGTCTAATGTTGACAGTGGAGTGTTGAAGTCTCCCATTATTATTGTATGGGAGTCTAAGTCTCTTTGTAAGTCTCTAAGGACTTGCTTTATGAATCTAGGTGCTCCTGTATTGGGTGCATATATATTTAGGATAGTTAGCTCTTCCTGTTGAATTGATCCCTTTACCATTATGTAATGGCCTTCTTTGTCTCTTTTGATCTTTGATGGTTTAAAGTCTGTTTTATCAGAGACTAGTATTGCAACCCCTGCTTTTTTTTGTTCTCCATTTGCTTGGTAAATCTTCCTCCATCCCTTTATTTTGAGCCTATGTATGTCTCTGCGTGTGAGATGGGTCTCCTGAATACAGCAGAGTGATGGGTCTTGACTCTTTATCCAGTTTGCCAGTCTGTGTCTTTTAATTGGAGCATTTAGTCCATTTACATTTAAGGTTAAGATTGTTATGTGAGAACTTGATCCTGCCATTATGATATTAACTGTTTATTTTGCTCGTTAGTTGATGCAGTTTCTTCCTAGCCTTGATGGTCTTTACATTTTGGCATGTTTTTGCAATGGCTGGTACCGGTTGTTCCTTTCCATGTTTAGTGCTTCCTTCAGGGTCTCTTGTAAGGCAGGCCTAGTGGTGACAAAATCTCTAAGCATTTGCTTATCTGTAAAGGATTTTATTTCTCCTTCACTTATGAAACTTAGTTTGGCTGGATACAAAATTCTGGGTTTAAAATTCTTTTCTTTAAGAATGTTGAATATTGGCCCCCACTCTCTTCTTGCTTGAAGAGTTTCTGCCGAGAGATCTGCTGTTAGTCTGATGGGCTTCCCTTTGTGGGTAACCCGACCTTTCTCTCTGGCTGCCCTTAAGATTTTTTGCTTCATTTCAACTTTGGTGAATCTGGCAATTATGTGTCTTGGAGTTGCTCTTCTCGAGGAGTATCTTTGTGGCGTTCTCTGTATTTCCTGGATTTGAATGTTGGCCTGCCCTACTAGGTTGGGAAAGTTCTCCTGGATGATATCCTGAAGAGTGTTTTCCAACTTGGTTCCATTTTCCCCCTCACTTTCAGGTACCCCAATCAGACGTAGATTTGGTCTTTTTACATAATCCCATACTTCTTGCAGGCTTTGTTCATTTCTTTTTCTTCTTTTTTCTTTTGGTTTCTCTTCTCGCTTCATTTCATTCATTTGATCCTCAATCGCTGACATTCTTTCTTCCAGTTGATCGAGTCGGTTACTGAAGCTTGTGCATTTATCACGTATTTCTCGTGCCCTGGTTTTCGTCTCTTTCATTTCGTTTGTGAGCTTCTCTGCATTAATTACTCTAGCCATCAATTCTTCCACTTTTTTTTCAAGATTTTTAGTTTCTTTGCTCTGGGTACGTAATTCCTCCTTTAGCTCTGAGAAATTTGATGGACTGAAGCCTTCTTCTCTCGTCTCGTCGAATTCATTCTCCGTCCATCTTTGATCAGTTGCAGGCGATCAGATGCGCTCCTTTGCGGGGAGATCGCTCTTATTTTTGAATTTCCAGCTTTTCTGCCCTGCTTTTCCCCTTCTTTGTTTTTTTATCTTACTCTTGTCTTTTATGATGGTGATGTACTGATTGGTTTTTGGTGTAGTTGTCCTTCCTGTTTGATAGCTTTCCTTCTAACAGTCAGGATCCTCAACTGTAGGTTGTAGCTGTAGGAGATTGCTTGAGGTCCACTCCAGACCCTGTTTGCCTGGGTATCAGCAGCAGAGGCTGCAGAAGATAGTATATTTCTGAACAGCGAGTGTACCTGTCTGATTCTTGCTTTGGAAGCTTCCTCTCAGGGGTGTACTCCACCCTGTGAGGTGTGGGGTGTCAGACTGCCCCTAGTGGGGATGTCTCCCAGTTAGGCTACTCAGGGGTCAGGGACCCACTTGAGCAGGAGTCTGTCCCTTCTCAGATCTCAACCTCCGTGTTGGGAGATCCACTGCTCTCTTCAAAGCTGTCAGACAGAGTCGTTTGCGTCTTCAGAGCTGCTGAGTTTGTTATTGTTTACTGTGCCCTGTCCCCAGAGGTGGAGTCTACAGAGACAGGCAGGTTTCCTTGAGCTGCTGTGAGCTCCACCCAGTTCGAGCTTCCCAGCAGCTTTGTTTACCTACTTAAGCCTCAGCAATGGCGGGCGCCCCTCCCCCAGCCTCGCTGCTGCCTTGCCGGTAGATCACAGACTGCTGTGCTAGCAATGAGGAGGCTCCGTGGGTGTGGGACCCTCCCGGCCAGGTGTGGGATATGATCTCCTGGTGTGCCGGTTTGCTTAAAGCGCAGTATTGGGGTGGGAGTTACCCGATTTTCCAGGTGTTGTGTGTCTCAGTTCCCCTGGCTAGGAAAAGGGATTCCCTTCCCCCTTGCGCTTTCCAGGTGAGGCAATGCCTCTCCCTGCTTCAGCTCTCGCTGGTCGAGCTGCAGCAGCTGACCAGCACCGACCGTCTGGCACTCCCCAGTGAGATGAACCCAGTACCTCAGTTGAAAATGCAGAAATCACCGGTCTTCTGTGTCGCTCACGCTGGGAGTTGGAGACTGGCGCTGTTCCTATTCGGCCATCTTATATACTCTCGTTCCTGTCTTGGATGACCCAGGGACAGAGGACTGCCCTCATGCTCTCCCTGCCCAGGTTCAAGTAGAAATCTTTGAACTAGTTTCTTGTCTTGGTGGTATATGGAATATGTGCCTTCCATTTGGAAAACTTGGGGCTGCTCCAGGCCAGGATTTCCCGGGAACACCAGAGGAAACACAAGGTCAGGATCTTAGCACCAGAGTGATGGTCAGACAGGCATAAAACTGGACATGGTCACACAAGAACCACACACAAGGACCTCTGACAATATAAACAAGTTTCCTGTGTGAGGACCCGTATCCCCTTTCCCAGGTCTCAGGTTGGACAACTAAGCCTAAGGCCATCTGCCAGGCAGAAGAAGTATCTCATGGCAGGCACACTGTAAACACCCACATCCAGCTCCCCTTCATTTCATGTTAAGACAGGGTTGCTAGGGTGACTAGCCACTGTGGCAGCTACTGGAATCCCAATTTAGCTAGGCACTCTCAAAGCATCTATAAAGCCTAATTCTTTTTACTCTTATTAATGTTTGTATCATATCAAGTTAACATAAATGTTCTCTTACATATTTGCCTTTCATGTTACTAATTCTTATAAAATGAAAGCCTCTCTAAAGCCATTTTAAGAATTTAAATAACATTTACAAGCACAATTACCTTAAAGATCTGAGAAGGGCATCTCCAGCTAATGCTGTTATTCCTTAGTGGTATTTGCCTCAGTGAAGTGAGAAATAAGAAGGAATGTAGAGTTGTTGGCAGGATGCTTTATGAACTTAATATATCAACTGAATCAAGTCACAAGGCCTGTGTCCAAAAAACCCTCTTTGATGTCTGACAACTCAATGGCCAAGTAAATATAAATATTTTTGTCTTGAATGCTTTCTTGAGAAAATGTTTATTAGTTTGCTTGTTGATGATGGTTAAGCTATTGCATGTAAAGTATTTATTTTAAATCATAAACACTATTGCTATGTTTACTTTTCATTTATTTAGAGGCAAACGTATTATATTCCAGGATAATATATTAACTTTGAACTATAAATCTGAAATTTGAAATATTGTCCACTAAGATTAACTTGTTTAGATTTAATAGTATTGCCTTTTCTTCTGATAGAAAAATTATAAGTGATAATCACCTAGTTATTACTAAATAATTACAGAAAGGTTTATACATTTATAGTTTTAAGTAGGAAAGGAAGCAAACATAATTATTCAGAAACTACTTTCAAATACTTTATAATTTATCATCCCTCTCTAGGTAATATTGCAGTTTATATTTACCAGCCAAGAGTTATTTATTTAAGAGTATGTAATAATATAAATTTAATTTATAAATGGTGAATACAAATTACCGCATATACATTTTGGTGTCAGAAGGAAATTCACATGGTAGTACCATATAGTAAATAACTTTTAAAAAACTGCTCTTTTTAGAAAAAATAAAAGTAGTCTCTACAGTTAATTAAATAACTTGTACTAGATACAAGTACTGAACATTCAAAGAAACACAGATGTTTCCACAAAATTTACAGAATACTCCATTTCCAAATATGTATGCGTGTCAGTTTTATATCCAGAAGGAATAATATCACATTTAAGAATTAATTCAAAGAATAATAAAATACAGTATCACAAATAAAACACATTATCAATAGGGAAAACAAAAGCCTTGATAAGACCATAAAACTAATAATCAATTGTAGATTTGCATAATTTTAAAATATTAATAAAGGCAAAATAAGTGAATATGGATTTTTATGTGAAATGTTATAGTGATTACTTTTTTCAAAATCCTAGGTGATATAAAATAGAAGGGAATATTTTGAGAATTCTTAATAATGTCTTGAAACTAAGCATACTTTATGGAAAAAAGCAATGTGGCTTTTAAAATTTATCTTAAAGCAGCTTTAAAATTTGTTGTATTGGCCGGGTGTGGTGGCTCATGCCTGTAATCCCAGCACTTTGGGAGGCCAAGGTGGGTGGATCTCCTGAGGTTGAGAGTTCGAGAACAGCCTGGCCAGCATGGTGAAACTCTGTCTTTACTAAAAATGCAAAAATTAGCCAGGCGTGGTAGAAAGCACGTGTAATTCCCACTACTCGGGAAGCTGAGACAGGAGAATCGCTTGAACCTGGGAGGCGGAGGTTGCAGTGAGCCGAGATGATGCCTTTGCACTCCAGCCTGGGTGACAGAGCAAGTGTCTGTCTCAAAAAAATACATATATATTAAAATGTATATAGATCGGCGGTTCTCAAATGTGACCCTTGTTAGAAATGCATATTTTCAAGTCTACAGCAAATCTATGAGTCAGAATTCTTCAGTGGGGACTTGCAATCTTGTAATCTATCTTAACAAAATACTGGTACATTTTAAAGAAATAAATGGACTAAGTTTGCAAAATGCCCAGCATGACATCTTGAATATATAAAAGCTCAAATGTATTGAAATTGCTTACAATTGCTATTCTTACAATTTCTTATAATTGCTATATTAATATTTTATTAATTGCATTTAAAAATATTTTAAAACTTTTTGATAAAGTCTTTTTTCTGTTGATCAGCATTATTTGTCTAATACTTATGTAGCATTGATCTATGCCTTGAATTTCTACATGGAGGTATTGATTGGTCTATGCACATGCATCATAGTTAGACTTGTTTTAATTTTAACCGTTTGTATTGCATGGCATTACCTTAGTGAGTACATCGTCTTGTTATCTTTCAATACATTCTTATATCATTCATTTATGGTTTTGTGGGGTTTTTTGTTTGTTTCATTTTTAACTCTTGTATATACATGACATGGTATTATATTATGAGGAAACAGCAGTAGATATATCATACAAAGTCTCTGTCTTCACACCATGTAGTTTTCAGAGAGAGAGACAGATCATGTGTTTTCACAAACAAGACACCACTTTACTGATTATCTCTTAGGATGAATTATCTCTGTCCTCTTGACTTCTTAAGTAGCTTTCTAAGAATTTTTCAAATTTTGCTACTTTAGATCATGAAATATCTTGCAGATAATTGGGTGAAAGAAAAGGTGTTATTCTTTCCAATCTTAAAACATAATTTTAAAAAAGGTCTCTCAAGCCTTGTTTTCCTCTGTGTATTCTGGTATTCTGCCAGCTTACTCTGATTTTGTGATTGTGATTGTGATAGTTAATTTTATATGCCAACTTGGCTGGGCCAGTGTCTTACTCCATTTATGTTGCTATGAGAGAATTCCACAGACTGGGTAATTTTTAAAGAAAATAAATGTATTTCTTGTAGTTTTGGAGGCTGAGAAGTCTCTTATCAAGGTACCGCATCTGGCAAGGGCCTTCTTTCTGCATCTTCCCACAGCAGTAAGCAGAATGGGAAGAGTGCATGAGAGAGGGAGTGGAAGAAGCCCAAATTTATTCTTTCATCGGGAACCAACTGTTGCATTAACTAACCCACTCCTAGGATACTGTCATTAATCTATTCATGACCTAATCATCCCTTAAACGTCCCACTTCTCAACACTGTAAAATTGAAGATTTTCACTGCACTCCAGCCTGCGCAACATAGTGAGACAATATAGTATACACATACACACACACACACACACACGCACACACACAGAGTCTATTGTTGAATTGATCTGTATTGATCTGTAAGCTACCTTAATTAATAATGAGAGCTTTTGGGGCTTTTTAAAACCATTATTTTCTCTCACTTTCTTTGAAACCTTTATTTGTCAGCTTATTACTCACTACAGAAGGTTTCCGTTTCCACATTTGGGGGGAAAGGGTTGTTACTTTTTAAGATCTGTGCTCACTTCTTCCCAACCCATGAATTAATAGTTGCCTGTTCCCATCGCCGAGCCTTGCAACTTGGGGCTGTTGTTCAGCCGTAACTAGGGAGAGATCATGTCTCAAGTAGCCTAGCCCAAACCAAAGTTTAATGGTTGTCATTTTTTGTCTCACTATCACAGGGGAGCAATATCTATAAAAGGCACAGCGACAGGGCTCCGTTTCTGATGTTTTTGTTCCTGGGTGCAAGAAAGGCCAATTTAGTGAGGAATTTAGAGTTGTGAGCCTGGTTTTGATTTTCTGCAATGCATGGCCACTTACCCACCAGGAATAAAACTCAACACCTATTCCTCGAAGGAAAATTAGCAGACTCATAGTTTTAGCTTTTGTTTCCTAACAATAACTTGAAACTTTTATCTGGTTTTTGAGTATGCCCATCGTCACAAATATAATGTAATATGAATTTAAATTGTTTTATGTCAGGGAGTACTTAATCCAAATTACATTTTTGAAAAGATCACTCCAACAATCCAGAATGGATTGGTGGTACTGAAAGCTAAAGCAATAATAAAAGTATGGGAAAAGAGAGGTAACCACAATGATGTGTTTGGACATAAAGAATTAAAATAATAATGTGAACCATGATGAGTGTAACTTATCTCACAGTTGAAAGTGACAGTACTTATTACAAGATTATTCATTATTAGTAGAAATAGCAATTAACATAAGGGAGAATCCATACCGCTTAATTAATTCCTGTCATTTTTATTCATCTTTTTTAGGCCTCAGCATAAATCGTAGCTCTCTCCATGTATCACCCTCCATTTGCAGAATTTCATGTTTATGTTGGTTTATTTCATTTTTACGTTCTCTGACTTTGTCTTTAGGTTAATAATTAACCATATTGTTGTGTCATAAGAATCTTTTCTTATTTTCTGAAAAGCAGAATAGTGTAGTCCAATTTTATTCCGGTAATAAAATGTCTGCCATTAAGTAGAATTTAAAATACATTAAGTAAAATTTAAAATCTGTCTATAAACTGTAATATTGCTGAGTATAAAACAAAATTTAAAACAAAGGGGAAATGAAACTATAGCTGAGTCTAAAGCAACTCGATGGCCTCCTTGAATTTCCTTTTGGCTTTAAAGATGTAATACTCACATTCACCCCCGTAGCTCTGATATTTTCCCTGCACGTAGAAAAATAAGTCATCCTGGTTTTTAAAATCATGTTACCTTTAAACAACCCAAAAACGAAAGGTTAAAGAGCTGCACTGTGACATATATTTTCTATAGAAACAATATCTCAATTGATGTTAATACTCAGTCATTTAGACTTTTCAGAGCAATGAAGATATTGAAAATGTCCAAAATTAAAGAGAAATAAGAGGAGCCTGAAAAAACCGGCGTACATGCTTTTTAGGAAAACGCCCTCAAGCATGATCCAGATCTCACTGCCACAGTCATGGATATTTGAGGAGTATCATTACACATACCGTCAAAAAGCATTGGAATAGTACAGCTTAATAAACGTCTCACAGGTCACCGGAGTGACCTTAATCAATTTACCAAAGAAAGTAGCTTTTCAATGAAGAGTTTTAAGACACTTAAAAATTCTTAGCTGAAAAATCAATACTACTTTTTATAATTACTTTGTTCTGTGAGGCGGTTGCAATTATAATTATTCTGGACATATAATACTAACTACAAAATATCTAAATGCCATGACACATCTGTGAAAAAATTTTTTTGAATAATATTTCATTTAGAGATAAAAATATTTACTCAAATATTTTAAAGGCTACAGTTATCTCAAAATTTACACAATTGTAATTTAATTTGCAATTGAGTCTCTTCCTGCTCCCCTCTGCATTTCACCTTGCATTTCTACATCTTTTTCTTTTTTTTTAATTTTTTAAAAAAAAATTTCTTAAATTATACTTTTAGTTCTAGGGTACATGTGCACAACATGCAGATTTGTTACATATGTATACATGTGCCATGTTGGTGTGCTGCACCCATTAGGTATGTCTCCTAATGCTATCCCTCCCCCCCACCTCCCCACAATAGGACCCAGTGTGTGATGATCCCCTTCCTGTGTCCAAGTGATCTCATTGTTCAATTCCCACCTGTGAGTGAGAACATGCGGTGTTTAGTTTTCTGTTCTTGTGATAGTTTTCATCTTTTTCAATATGGCCATTTTCGTTGGGACAAAGAGACATAAATTTATACTTTCTTTATAGTATCAACTTTGCTTGTTACTTGGCCCTCCTACCTTCTTGATGGCATTTGCTAAGACTTAGTACAGAGCTTTCCTATTTGTACATCTGCCCTTCACAGAACATAAACCCTGTGTGGCAATCTCAGATCAAAAGCCTACTGCTGGTAGTGGAAAACTTTACAGATTTTAATTGGACTTATTTCTTCCCTGGAACTGCACAACACCCTCCTTAAGCTCAGAAGGAACTTTGAATTTCAAAGTTAAGGTAGAAGTTTCTCTGTGTACATGGCTATGTTGAATATATCTGAAATTCTTGCTGTTTTGTCAAGTTACATTCATGTAGATCTTACTTGTTTTTTTTTTTTTTATTTGAATGATACTTTCTAATTTCTTTAATGGCATATAACTTACTCTTTTCGGACAAACGGGCTTTTTTCCTTAATAATTGTTGTACATTACCTAATTCTTTCATTTTTTTTCTACTGATTTTCCCCTTTTAAAACTGCACTTAAATTTATAGGTGTTATGCTTAAAAGAAAGATAAGTTATTTCTTCGTTTTCATTGAACTAGTTCTCTATAATTATTTCACTGCATTCATATTTATTTACATGTGATGTATTTTTATTTCCACCAGTTAAAATGCAGGAAATTACAAAGATTAATATCAAAGCATGAATGCACCACTGAAATTGACCAATAATTTTGTGATGTTTATTCACAGCTATATTTTAAAAATAAACATAGGATTGCAGATACAGATGAAGTGCTTTAGGGATCTATCCAGAGAGAGACAATACATACTACAAGTTGTTTACATTAGGCAGTAATTTTCTACATATTGTGATAAGTAGAATGTCCCCACCCAAAGATGCCAGACCCAAATCCCTACAATCTATGGATAGATCATGTTACGTGGTAAAGGTGAATTACGGATGTAGATGGAAATAAGTTTGCGAATTAGATGATTAGCTTAAAATAGGAAGATTATCTTTGGGTTATCTTAGTGGGCCCACTGCAATCACATGTGTCCTTTAAAGTAAGAGTGAGGCAGAAGAGGAGTCAGGTAGAGGTTTTTTTGAAGATACTATGCTGTAGGCTTTAAAGATGGAGGGAAAGACTATCAGTCAAGAAAATAGGCAGCCTTCAGAAACTTGAAAAGGCAAAGAACTGAATTTGTTCTTCCAGAAAGGAATGCAGCTTTGCCAACACTGATTGAAGGACAATGAGATTTCTAACCTATAGAACTATTAGAGTATATTTGTGTTGTTTTAATCCACTAAGTTTGTGCTAATTTTTTGTAGCAGCACTAGGAAACTAAAATAAATATACATCCACTATAAATGTATGTTTGCAAAAACCTTTAATTGTATCTTTATATAATTAGATTTTACAGTTTATCTGTTTCCTTTACCTATAAATCCTATTGCCTGACTATATTCACAAGTCTTGTCTTTAGCTGCTTTCATGAGACTGAGTATGTCTGATATGATGTGAGCCAAAGCAACCTGCACTGCCTAAGATGAAGCCTATTGAGAAGATCACAGAAAACCCTCCACACTCTCTATCCAACATTTACTGACTGAATACAGAGTAGTAGGAGACCGTAAAAGCTGCAGAACCCCATGATCGAAGGACTGAATGATGGTGTGGAATACAGCCTCTGCTCCTTTCCTTACTGCCGACATGTAACAGTCAACTGTGACATGACCAAAATTCTACGATAAATTGCTGACATCTAGCGTTGTTTAATCCTTGTTACTCTTTCTCCTGCCTTCTCAAAGGCAGATTCCTAGTCGGTATGACTTGAAAAGTACAACATCTAATTTTAACTAAATTGTTGAGATTTTCTTTCCATACAGCACTGTATTTGATACTTAATTGATGAGGTTATATAAAAATTTACTTATTTTAATTACTAGCAAGATATCATTGTAATAATAAACTGCGATATATTTATCCACTTTAGCAGTAGTTTTGGGAAGATATACACACACAAACATGTATGTGATATATGGATATATAGTAACTATACTTTGGAAATATATATACATGCACAAAAAGAGAGACACGTATGAAATAGTTTTGGAATATATATATATGTAAAACAACTTTACAAAATTCCAGATAAAACCACACTATAACCAACAATATATCCCAAAAGTAATAAAATGGATATATAATTTTTAAAAGTTGGTAATAATATGGCTTTTTGGATATTTTGTCAAGTTGTTCCCCAAATTATTCTTAAATACTATCAAAACTGAAATCACTGCCAACAACATAAAGGGGCTCCAGTCATCCTTATCCTTGTAATTATAGGGTATTGTCAGAACAATAATGACATAGGTATAAAATACAGGTATAAAGTCTAATTCCCATTTTAATTCCCATGACTATTAGATTAGCAGGGTGGGGTGTTTGGCATTTTGTTGCTTTTATGGATCTCATTGCTCTCAATTGCCTGTTAGCACTTTGTGAAAACATATTTAAAACCTGAGTTTAATTATCACTCACTGTTCTGAACTTAGTCGTATGGTTACACTTGAATCAAAGTGGGACATTGGCATTTAACTTGCGTTTTTCTCCCTCAAATAAAACGTGAGCTATATTACAGTGAGGAAAGGATAAGGGGAGAGTGGATGAATAGTAGTGGTCTCTATCTTCACCCATTTTTATATTTCTAAGTTGTCTGTAATTTATAAGCTTAAAAAGTAGATGCAGATATATGGGGAGGTGCCTCCAAACTTATCTTTTAGATCATTAAAAAAACTGCTTTCCTCTATCCTATTTTAAGATACCTGCTCTAAATTTTTTATAAATGTATTGCATTTTTTATTTAAATATAACATTTATTTTTCTGAGTCAGAAACTTATTCGACTTGGAGATTTTGTTCATGATGGATATGAAAGAAAAATCTATCTTCTAAAATACGTGTAGCATGTTGTTTAATCATCATTTATTAGCTCTTTCCTTCTCAGTTTTATTTTTTATAATTTATCTATCAGATAAATTTGGATTTGATTTAAAAATAATGATTTTATTTAACTATTAGGGTTTACATGAGTATTAGAAGACTTGGGGAGTGAAGTTTGGGGAGACTCAAAGAAGTCAGGGAAACTGCATCTGACAAGTTAAGGAAGGAGATACTAGACAGTTGTATGAAGACATTCTCAGTTGTAGTTATCCTAATGTCGGTAGGAACCTGCAAGCAATTCTTAGGATTCTTTGTTTCCACCAACTATCTCAGGCTTCAGCTTAAAAGTTATTTGCAAGTCATTTTCAAGACACTACCATGAATTACACGTCTGCACATCCCAGATCTCTCTCACCTCATCTACTTGGTATGGAATCTGAATCTCATCCCGCTTCCTTTCTTTGACAAATTCTCACCCAGAATAGCAGAAGGAAGGGAATTAGGAAATATGGTATCAGCTTTTCCTCTTTTCTGTAGTTCAGAAGGAAGACAATAGAAGTGAGAAGATGGTTGTTTAAAGCAGAAAATTCAACATAGATGACATGTTTCTACTTCTGATATATATAGAAGTTGTATTTCTTTATATATTATATATATTTTATATTTATATATGGTATATAGTATTATATATAATATCAAATACATATATATAATATTAACCTTCAGACCTTATCTTGGGCAAGGCTTCTTGAACTATGAAATCTTTCTAGTTAACTCTGGAGAACAGCCCAAAGTTTTGGGGCCCAGAGTCGGGGGAAGACAACTACATGTAAAAAATGTGAATATTTTCTAGATGGTGTTGAGATAGAGATGTTAATCCAGAAAGGTTGTCATACTTTAAATGTTGCTGGTTTTGAAGATGGAGAGAGTGGGTAACGGTCAAGGTATGTGGCAGAAAATGTTCAAGAAATTGAAAAGAATAAGGAAATGGATTTTCCCTTAGAGTTCCAGAAAGAAACACGGTAATTTGGACACTTTGTTTTTTAGCCAAATATATTGTTGTCTTTCTTATAACCTATAGAATTGTAAGATAATAAATTTGTATTGTTAAAGCCACCAAGTTTGTGGTAATCAATTACAGAAGCAATGAAAAAAGATTTAATATTTCATGAACTCAATTTTTTGAAAATAGATCATTTATATGGTTATTCATATATTTTATATTTCTGGCTGCAGTGCTTTTAAATTTTTATTCCTACAAAAATAGTTTAGCTCATCTTTAACAAATATTTATTCCCAGATAATTTAACAGTTTTTTTACTACTTCTCCTAACTTGCCATTCATGACAGATATACAGACTGTTGTATTTAAGTGCACATTATTTTTTATTCAGACACATTTCTGAGCTTCCATAAAGGTTCTAACAGTGAATAAATTACAAAAGACACTTTATCTAGACCAATATTTCCTCATTGACTAACAGTATTTTGTTTTAAAAATTTCAGACTCTGTATAAACGAAAAATCTTTAGAATTCCTACTGAAATAAAAATGGGATCACTAACTAGTGTATATTAATAGTACAAGCCTTCGTTGGGAGATCCTTATATGGTTAAAGATTCTTCCTTAAATTCTTAGTTTGCAAATATATATAATGTCTATCCTTAAGTTTTGTTGATTTTAGTTAAATTGTTACCTATATTAGTTCACAAAATAACATTTTGTGATTTTCTTTCTTAAACTTTCAATGTAGTGAATAACATACAATTTTTATACTTGGACTCTTGGTGATAAAAATAATAGTTATTGTTTGTTATTTTGCACGTGTTTCTTAATTCAAGTTGTTTATGTTTATTTGAGAAGTTTGCATACTTGTGCATGAGATAGATGTATGCATTATATTTTGTTGTTGTACCAGACATATGGATAAAATAAATTCTGAGTTTTGTAAAACAACTGTGACAAGCATATTGCTGACATTTAATGAAACTATTTTAAAAAATTTTAATGTTGCTTAGAACAAAATGTATAAAGCCACAAAAAAAACACTTATTTAGTTTTATTTTCCTCCCCTCTGCTATTGTTGCCTGTACTCTCATACCCATTCACTATGAATTGAATGGAGCTAGATTATCACATAGCATGCACCTACCGAGGATTCGCAGTTTTCCTTGCCTTGCAAAACAGATATGCAATCAGGGTACCTGTATTTCTTCAATATTACAGAAAACCTTGAACTCAAAATGTTTGCAGTGACAAATCTGAGACAGTTGCATATATTCACATTTCACTATTATACATAAAGCAAGCTAGCTCTTCAAGGAACATACTTGTTTGAATTCTGTAATGTAAGATCTGACAACACAGATTTGCTGCGTGGCTTATAGATGCTATTATACACTCCAATCTGGCAAATGTATACTCAGAGAGATTATCCTCAGAGCAGGGCAGATAGTATCATTATGGCTATCTTTTAAGAAAAATCCAACAGCCTAGATAGAGGGAAATGTGTAAAAAATATTTTCAACATAAATCTCAATTCGAAACTCACTTCAAAACTTAGTGAATGGAAGTTCAATGAAAATTACATTAATGAGATGACAAATAGAACTAATTTTTGTTTTATCCTTTTTGCCTAATTTATTATATCTTTTGACTTAACATATATTATGCTTTCAGTGCTACCACATTGAAATAGCTGCACAGAGCATATTATTATCGATTTTATAATTTGAAATTAGTTTTGACAAAAAGAGTCAAACTCCGTAAAATATTTTAAGAGATTTATTCTAAGCCAAATATGAGTGACCATGGCTCATGACACAACCCTCAGGAGGTTCCGAGAACATGTGCCCAAGGAGGTTGGGGTGCAGCTTGGTGTTACAGGTTTTAAGGAGGTGTGAGACAATGAAACATCAATCAAATACATTTAAGGAATACATTGGTTTGTTTCAGAAAGGTGGGACAACTTGAAGGTGGGTAGTCATCCAGGCTATAGGTAAATTTAAACATTTTTTGGTTGACAACTGGTTGAGTTTTTGTCTGAGGACCTGGGATCAACAGAAAGAAAATGTTTAGATAAAAATTGTGGAGGTCAAGATTCTTTTGAAGTCTCATAGTGACTGCCCTTAGAAACAAGGGATGAGAAATGTTTCCTATTCAGACCGTTTAAAAGGTGCTAGACTCTCGGTTAATCTGTTCAGAACTGGAGGAGCCGGAGGGAAAAGATCTGGCTACGTTAATAGGGATTCTTTAGAGATGTGAATTGTCCCCCACAGAGGATGGCTTGCAGGACAACTTCAAAATGTGACCCAAAAAACATGTTTTGGGAGTGAAATATTTTTATTTTCTTCCTTGTCTTGTAATGTTATACCAGAGTCAGGTTGGAAAATAAGCCATGATATATAGGGTGAAATAAAACCTGTCTAATGAAAATTTATGGTTTGTAGAGCATGACTCCCTAGACCCCTTAGACAGGAATTTGGGCAAGATAAAAAAAATCCGAGTTTTGGCCTCATTAGGAATAGAAAGACCGGATTACCTTGGCTACTTAGTATATCTAACCATTTTTTTTTTGGTAACCTGGACCATGGATCACATAGCAATTTTTGATTTAATATAAAGTCAATTAAAATCAAGACAATCTTCCATTTGATTGAAGTAATTTGGTAGCAGAATCAAAGTCAGAGTAGCTTTGCATACTAAGTAAGAAATATGAATTGCTGTCAATAGTATTTTATGTCTTTTCGATATTTCTGATGGCTGTTACCAATCCATATTTTGCAAACATATGTATCTATGAGGCCTTCATGATGAAATTTGACCCATTCAGTTTTTCTCTTCTCTTCTATATTGTGCAAGTAATTATCATTATCTATTGCATTGTAAGGTAATATATTAACCAGTTCTGGTTCAACCTTCCTAAAAACAGAAAGAGAAACATGGAATAATAGAAACAATTGCCTAGACATAAGAAGCAGTTTATAAGTAACTGTTGTTCTGATTCAGAAATCTGGAACTCTCCTGTAAAATCCGTTAATGAGTCTGAGACCATACAAGAAAAGAGTAGCTGCCCTTGATCTTTGAAAAAGAATTTTTTATGAAGTGAAAGGGCAAGTAAAAGCTGAAGAAAAAAATTAGCAAGCTCAAAATTAATCTAAACATAATATATTAATATTCAAACTATACTCAGTTTGTTCCAATGACTGTGTTATAAAATCTTTCTGTTTATTTTTTCTTTCAAATAAGAGGAAAAAATTTGGTAGCAAGCATGCCTTCTTTTATAGTCAAAAGTGAGAGTCCCTGAAGAATTTACTTTTTCCAGATTATATACGACAAGTATGAATTCATAATGTTTTCTCATCTATTTACTTTAATAAAAATGTCTCAGTGTGATGTTCAAGGAAAGGCTGCAAATCTTATATAAGGATATTTCTTTTTAACTAATATCATAAAACTAAAATAAATTTAGATAATTAATTGCCTTGAAAATTGTAATAACAAATAAAATAGAACCTCTGCCCAAAGAAAAGGAGAAAGGAATTGTTCAGGTTGATTTTTCTGTTGTCGCTGTTATGTTTAGTCTGTTAATATTTCCCAAGTAAACTTTTTACAAAAGAGAAAAATTCTGAATAGAGCCTAAGTTTGTGTTACAATTGACAGTAAAATAATGAGTAAAAATTGCCTTAAATATATCAAATAAATGCTTGTTATTCTGAGAAAAATATGCGATATCAGTTGAGGGTTAATTTAAAATGCTATAGTTAAGGCTGGGAATGTATTCAGAATACTTCAATTTTTAATTCCAATTTGCTATAAAAATACATATTGTAAATGCATACATTTTTCTTCAACCATAAAATCAAAGCTGTAATTATGTATTAAAGAGTTTCAAACCAATCACTGATAATTATAGTGCATGATAAGAAATTTGCAAAAGAAAATATTTTAAATATATTGCCATTATCAGAAAAATTGGTATAATAGAGTTGTAACGGTTTTCAGATCTCAAAATATAACTCATAGTTATTTAAATTATATTATATGAACCTTACATTTATACACACACACACACATATATATATTTATGTAATTCTGATACCTACTTACAACATTTTCTCATTAAACCAAGTAAACTGGCATGGACTAAGGCATTAAAACCATTTTCATATATGTGTTTATACTTTATTCCCCTACTTGTTGTAAATACTTAAAATTGTAGTTTATAGAAGAGAAAAAAAGGTATTTATCAATTCAATTGTTAAGTATAAATTTATCCTGACTCTATTCTAGACACCAGTTTA
>JABBCR010001472.1:0-100785 GCA_014849445.1 Cercopithecus mona
AGAATGGTGTAACTCTGTGGGATGAATACATATATCACAAACCAGTTTCTCAGAAAACTTCTTTCTAGTTTTTATCTCAGGATATTTCTTGGTTCACCATAGACCTCAGTGCACTGCCAAATATCCCTTTACAGATTCCACGATAACAGTGTTAGCAAACGATTTCACGTAGAGAAAAGTGTAACTCTGTGAGATGAACTCAAACATCACAAAGAAGTTTCTCAGAAAAAACTCTAGTTTTTATCTGAGGATATTTCCTTTATCACCATAGCCTCAATGAGCTCCCAAATATCATTGCAGATTCCACAGAACAGTGTTAGCAAACTGCTCATGAAGAGAAAAGTGTAACTCTGAGTTGAATTCACATGTCACAAGAAGTTTCTCAGAAAGCTTCTTTCCAGTTTTTATCTGAGGATATTTCCTTTTCACCATAGCCTCAATGCTCCCAAATATCACTTCTCAGATTCCAAAACAGTCTTAGCAAACTGCTTTATGGAGAGAAAGGTGTAACTCAGTGAGTTGAATTCACACATTACAAAGCAGATTCTAAGAAAACTTCTTTCTAGTTTTTATTTGAGATATTTCCTTTGTCACCAGAAGCTTCATTGTGCTAAGAAGTATCCCATTGCAGATTTCAAGAAAACTGTGTTAGCAAACTGATCTCTGAAGAGAAAAGTGTAACTCTGTGAGTTGCATTCACACAGTGCAATGCAGTTTCTCAGAACGTTTCTTTCCAGTTTTTATCGGGGGACATTTCCTTTTTCACTATAGCCCTCAATGAGTTCCCAAATACCACTTTTCAGAATGCACGAAAACACTGTTAGCAAACTCATTTGAGAAGACGAAAATGTAACACGGTGTGATGAATTCACATATCACAAAGAAGTTTCTCACAAAGCTTTTTTTCTCGTTTTTATCTGAGGTTATTTCCATTTTCACTATAGGCCTCAAGGTGCTCCCAAATATCACTTTGCATATTCCACAAAAACCGTGTTAGCAAACTGCTCCATGAAGAGAAAGGTGTAACTCTGTGAGAGGAATTCCCACATCACAACGAACTTTCTCAGAAAGCTTCATTTCAGTTTTCATCTGAGGATATTTCCTTTTTCAACATAGACCTCAATGCACTCCCAAATATCACTTTGCAGATTCCACGAAAAAAGTGTTAGCAAACAGATTCATCATAACATAGGTGGAATTCTGTGAGATGAGTTCACAGATCGCAAAGGAGTATCACAGAAAGCTACTTTCTTGTTTTTATCTGAGGATATTTCCTTTGTCACCGTAAGCTTCATTGTGCTAAGAAATATCCCATTGCAGATTTCATGAAAACAGTGTTAGCAAATTGATCAATGAAAAGAAAAGTGTAACTCCGTGAGTTGCATTCACACCTCATAATGCAGTTTCTCAGAATGCTTCCTTCCAGTTTTTATTCGAGGATAGTTCCTTTTTCATCATAGCCCTCAATGAGCTCCCAAATATCACTTTGCAGATTCCACGAGAACAGTGTTAGCAGACGGCTTCATGAAGAGAAAGGTGTAACTCTGTTAGATGAATTCACAGATCACAAAGAAGTTTTCAGAAAGCTTCTTTCCCATTTTTATCTGAGAATATTTCCTTTGTCAGTGTAAGCTTCATTGCGCTAAGAAGTATTCCATTGCAGATTTCTAGAACAGACTGTTAACAAATAGATCAATGAAAATGAAAGTGTAACTATGTGAGTTGCATTCACAGGTCAGAATGCCGTTTCTCAGAACACTTCTTTCCAGTTTCCATCTGAGGATATTTTCTTTTTCACCAGAGCAGTCCATGGGCTTCAAATATCACCTTTCAAATTCCACAAGAACAGTCTTAGCGAATGGCTTCTTGAGGGGAAAGATGTAACTCTGTGAGATGAATTCACAGACCACAGAGAAGTTTCTCAGAAAGGTACTTTCTAGTTTTTATTTGTGGATATTTCCTTTGTCACTGTAAGCTTCATTGCACTAAGAAGTATACATTGTAGATTTCAAGAAAACTGTGTTAGCAAACAGATCTCTCAAGAGAAAAGTGTAACTCTGTGAGTTGCATTCACACATCCCCATGTAGGTTCTCAGAACGCTTTTTTCCAGTTTTTATCTGAGGATATTTCCTTTTTCACCATAGCCCTCAATGAGCTCCTAAATATCACTTTGCAGATTCCACGAAAACAGTGTTAGCAAACTGCTTCTTGAAGAGAAAGGTGTAATTCTGAGACAAATTCACATATCACAAAGAAGTTTCTTGGAAAGCTTCTTTCCATTTTTTATCTGAGGATATTTCGTTTGTCACTCTCAGCTTCAATGCCCTCCAAAATATCAGATTACAGAACCCAAGAAAACTGTGTTAGCAAACTGATCTCTGAAGAGAAAGGTGTAAGTGTCTGAGTTGCATTCAGACATCCCAATTCGGGTTCTCAGAAAGCTTCTTTCTAGTTTTTATCTGAGGATAATTCCTTTTTCACCATAGGCCTCAATGAGCTCCCAAATATCCCTTTGTAGATTCCACAACAAGAGTGTTAGCAAAATGAGCCATGAAAAGTAAGGTGTAACTCTGTGAGATGAATTCACATATCACAAGGAACTTTCTCAGGAAGCTTCTTTCTAGTTTTTATCTGAGGATATTACCTTTGTCACCATAGGCTTCAATGAGTTCCATAATATCCTATTGCAGATTCCAGGAAAACAGTGTTATCAAACTGCTAAATGAAAAGCATGATGGAACTCTGTGAGATGGATTCACATATCACAAAGCAGTTTCTCAGAAAGCATCTTTTTAGTTTTTATCTGAGGATTTTTCCTTTCTCACCCTAGGCCTCAAAACTCTCCCAAATGTCCCTTTGCAGATTCCATGACAACAGTGTCAGCAAACTACTCAATGGAAAGAAAGGTGTAACTCTTTTAGGTAAATTTACACATCACAAAGCAGTTTCTCAGCAAGTTTCTTTGTAGTTTTTATCTGACGATATTTCCCTTGTCACCATAAGCTTCATTGCGTTAAGAAATATCCCACGGCAGATTTCAAGAATACAGTGTTAGCAAACTGATCTCTGAAGAAAAGTGTAACTCTGAGTTGAATTCACATCACAGTTTCTCAGAACGCGTCTTTCCAGTTTTCATCTGAGGATATTTCCTTTTTCACCATAACCCTCCATGAGCTCCCAAATGTCACTTTGCAAATTTCATGAGAAGTGTCTTAGCTAACAGCTTCATAAGGAGAAATGTGTAACTCTGTGAGATGAATTCACAGATCACAAAGAAGTTTCTCACAAGGCTTCTTTCAGTTTTATCTGAGGATATTTTTTTCACCATAAGCTTCATTGCACTAAGAAATATCATTGCAGATTCAAGAAACAGTGTTAGCAAACTGCTCATGAAGAACAGTGTAACTCTGTGAATGAATTCACACATCACAAGAAGTTTCTCAGAACGCTTCTTTCCAGTTTGAATCTGAGGATATATCCTTTGTCACCATAGCCCTCAAAGAACTCCCAAATATCACTTTGCAGAATTCACGAACACAGTGTTAGCAATCTGCTTCATGAAGACAAAGTTGTAACTCGGTGAGATGAATTCACATGTCAGAAAGAAGTTTCTCAGAAAGCTACTTTCTAGTTTTTATTGGAGGATATTTCCTTTGTCACCGTCAGCCTCATTGCACTAAGAAATATCCCAATGCAGATTTCAAGAAAATAGTTTGAGCAAGCGGATCAATGAAAAGGAAAGTGTACCTCTGTGAGTTGCATTCAGATGTCACAATGCTGTTTCTCAGAATGCTTCTTTCCAGTTTTTGTCTGAGGATAGTTTCTTTTTCACCATAGTCCTCAATGCGCTCATGAATATCCCTTTGCAGATTCCTGAAAACAGTGTCAGCAAACTGTTCCAGGAAGAGAAAGGTGTAACTCTTTGAGATGAATTCACACATCACAAAACAGTTTCTCAGAAAGCTTCCTTCTAGTTTTTATCTAAGGATATATCCTTCATCACAGTAAGCTTCATTACACTAAGAAATATCCCAATGCAGATTTCAAGAACACAGTGTTAGCAAACTGCTCAATGAAAAGGAAAGTACAGTTCTGGGAGTTGCATTCAACCGTCACAATGCAGTTTCTCAGAATGCTTCTTTCCAGTTTTTATCTGAGGATATTTCGTTTTTCACCATAGCCCTCAATGCGCCCCCAAACATCACTTTGCAGATTCCACAAGAACAGTGTTAGCAAACGGCTTCAGGAAGAGAAAGGTGTAACTATGTGAGATGAATTCACACATCACAAAAAAGTTTCTCAAAAAGCTTCATTTCAGTTTTTCTCTGAGCATATTTCCTTTTTCACCATAGCCTCAATGAGCTCCAAATATCACTTGCAGATTCCAGAAAACAGTGTTAGCAAACTGATCTCTGAAGAAAAGTGTAACTCTGAGATGAATACACACATCACAAAACCGTTTCTCGAAAAACTTCTTTCCAGTTTTTATCTGAAGTTATTTCTTTTTCACCATAGGCCTCTGGGAGCTCCCAAATATCACTTTGCAGATTCCAGGAGAAGAGTGTTTGCAAACAGCTTCATGAGCAGAAAGGTGGAACTTTGTGAGATGAATTCACATATCACAAAGAAGTTTCTCAAAAAGCTACTTTCCAGTTTTTATTGGAGAATATTTCCTTTGTCACCAGAAGCTTCATTACACTAAGAAATATCCCAATGCAGATTTCAAGGCAACAGTGTTAGCAAATGGATCCATGAAAAGGAAAGTGTAACTCTGTGAGTTGCATTCACATGTCACAATGCAGTTTCTCAGAACCCTTCTTTCCAGTTTTTACCTGAGCATACATTTTTTTTCACCATAGTGCTCCATGGAGTTCCAAATATCACTTTGCAAATTCCACAAGAACAGTCTTAGTGAAAGAATTCTTGAGGGGGAAAGTGTAACTCTGTGAGATGAATTAACAGAACACAGAGCAGTTTCTCAGAAAGCTTCTTTCCAATTTTTATCTGAGGATATTTTCTTTTCACCATAGCCTCAATGCTCCAAATATCAGTTCTCAGATTCCACAAAACAGTATTAGCAAACTACTGAATGAAAAGAAAGATGTAACTCTGTGAGATGAATTAACAGAACACAGAGCAGTTTCTCAGAAGGCTTCTTTCCAGTTTTTATCTGAGTATATTTTTCACCATAGCCTCAATGAGCTCCCAAATATCACTTGCAGATTCCAAAAACAGTGTTAGCAAACTGCTCATGAAGGAAAAGATGTAACTCTGTGAGATGAATGAACAGAACACAGAGCAGTTTCTCAGAAAGCTTCTTTCCAGTTTTGAACTGAAGATATTTCCTTTTTCACCATATTCAACAATATCCAAATATCACTTGCAGATTCCACAGAAACAGTTGTAGCAAACAGCTCCACAAAATAGTGGTGTAACTCTGTGAGATGAATTAACAGAACACAGAGCAGTTTCTCAGAAAGCTTCTTTCTGGTTTTTATCTGAGGATATTTCCTTTTTCACCATAGCCTCAATGAGCTCCAAATATCAGTTCTTAGATTCCACAAAAACAGTGCTAGCTAAGTCCTCCTTGAAAGAGTAGTGTAACTCTGTGTGACGAATTCACATATCACAAAGCAGTTTCTCTGAAAGCTTCTTTCTTGTTTATTCTGAAGATATTTCCTTTGTCACCACAGCCTCAATGCTCCAAATATCAGTTCTCAGATTCCACAAAACAGTGTTAGCAAACTGCTTCATGAAGAAAGTGTAACTCTGTGAGTTGAATTCACATCACAAAGCAGTTTCTCAGAAAGCTTCTTTCCAGTTTTATCTGAGGATATTTTTCACCATAGCCTCAATGAGCTCCCAAATATCACTTGCAGATTCCAAAAAACAGTGTTAGCAAACTCCATGAAAGAGTGTAACTCTGTGAGATGAATTAACACATCAGAAAGCAGTTTCTCAGAAAGCTTCCTTCCAGTTTTTATCTGAGGATATTTCCCTTTTCACCATATTCAATGATATCCAAATATCACTTGCAGATTCCACAAAACAGTGTTAGCAAACTGCTCCATGAAAGAGTGTAACTCTGTGAGATGAATTCACATCACAAAGCAGTTTCTCAGAAAGCTTCTTTCTTTTTATCTGAGGATATTTCCTTTTCACCATAGCCTCAATGAGCTCCAAATATCAGTTCTCAGATTCCACAAAACAGTGTTAGCAAACTCATGAAAAAAGTGTAACTCTGTGAGATGAATTAACAGAACACAAAGCAGTTTCTCAGGAAGCTTCTTTTAGTTTTTATCTGAGAATATTTTCTTTGTCACTGTAAGCTCATCATAAGAATATCATTGCAGTTTTCAAGAAAACTGTGTTAGCAAACTGATCTCTGAAGAGAGAAGTGTAACACTGAGAATTGAACTCACACATCACAATGCGGGTTCTCAGAAAGCTTCTTTCCTGTTTTTATGTGAGGATAATTCCTTTTTCACCATAGCCCTCATGGACTCCCAAATATCACTTTGCAGAATCAATGAAAACAGTGTTATCAAACTGCTTCGTGAAGACAAAGATGTAACTTGGTGAGATGAATTCAAATATCACAAAGATGATTCTCAGAAAGCTTCTTTCTAGTTTTTCTCTGAGGATATTTCCTTTGTCCCTATAAGCTTCATTACGCTAAGAAGTGTCCGATTGCAGATTTCAAGAAAATAGTTTTAGCAAACTGATCAATGAAAAGGATAGTGTAACTCTCTGAGTTGCATTCACTCGTCATAGTGCAGTTTCTCAGAAGGCTTCTTTCCATTTTTTATCTGAGGATATTTCTTTTTTCACCATAGGCCTCAATGCACTCCCAAATATCACTTTGCAGATTTCAGGAGAACAGGGTGACCAAATGGTTTAATGAAGATAAGTTGTAACTCTGTGAGATGAATTCATATATCCCAAAGTAGTTTCTCAGAAAGTGTCTTTCACTTTTTTATCTGAGGATATTTCCTTTGTCCTTATGTTCTTCAAAGCGACCTGAAAAATCAGTTCTCAGATTCCACAAAAAAAGAGCTAGCAAACGGCTCCATGAAATACAGGTGTAACTCAGTGAATTAAAATCACACATCACAAAGCAGTTTCTCAGAAAGCTTCTTTCTAGTTTTTATCTGAGGATATTTTTCACCATAGCTTCATTGCACTAAAATATCTTGCAGATTCAAAACAGTGTTAGCAAACTGCTTCATGAAGAAAGTGTAACTCTGTGAGATGAATTCACACACAAAGAAGTTTCTCAGAAGCTTCTTTCAGTTTTTATCTGAGGATATTTCCTTTTCACCATATTCAATGAAATCCAAATATCACTTGCAGATTCCACAAAACAGTGTTAGCAAACTCATGAAGAAAGTGTAACTCTGTGAAATGAATTGACACATAACAGAGTGGTTTATCAGAAAGCTTCTTTCTAGTTTTTTCTGAAGATATTTCCTTTGTCCTTCACTCTTCAAACCCATCCAAATATCAGTTCTCAGATTCCACAAAACAGTGTTAGCAAACTGCTCATGAAGAAAGTGTAACTCTGTGAGATGAATTCACACATCACAAGTTTCTCAGAAAGCTTCTTTCAGTTTTTATCTGAGGCTATTTCTTTTGTCACCATAAGATTCAATGCACTTCAAAATATACCATTGCAGATTCGAAGAAAACAATGTTATCAAACTGTTCATTGAAAAGTACAGTGTAACTCTGTGAGATAAATTCACACATCACAAAGCAGTTTCTCAAAACACTTCTTTCCAGTTTTTTTCTGAGGATATTTCCTTTTCCACCGAAGCCCTCAATGAGCTCACAAATATCACTTTGCAGAATCCACAAAAACAGTGTTAGCCAAATGCTACAAGAAGAGAAATGTGAAACTCTGTGTGATGAATTGACACATCAGAAAGCAATTTCTCAGAAAGCTTCTTTCTAGTTTTTATCTGAGGATATTTCCTTTTTCACCATATTCCTCCATGAGCTCCAAATATTTCTTTGCAGATCCATCAAAAACAGTGTTAGCAAACTGCTCCATGAAAAGGAAGATGTAACTCTGTGAGATGAATGCACACATCACAAAGAAGTTTCTCAGAGAGCTTCCTTCTGGTTTTTATCTGAGGATATTTTCTTTGTCACCATAGCCTCAATGCTCAAATATCACTTGCAGATTCCACAAAACAGTGTTAACAAACAGCTCCATGAAACGAAAGTGTAACTCTGTGAGTCGAATTCACAGATCACAAAGCAGTTTCTCAGAAATCTTCTTTCTAGTTTTTATCTGAGAATATTTCATTTGTCACCATAATCTTCATTGCACTAAGAAGAATCCCATTGCAGATTTCAAGAAAACTGTGCTAGAAAACTGATCACTGAAGAGAAAAGTGGAACTCTGTGAGTTGCACTCACACATCACAATGCAGTTTCTCAGAACGCTTCTTTCCAGTTTTTATCGGAGGATATTTCCTTCTTCACTAGAGCCCTCAATGAGCTCTCAAATATCACTTTGCAGATTCCATGAAAACAGTGTTAGCAAACTGATCAGTGAAAAAAACTGTGTAGCACAGTGAGATGAATTCACATATCACAATGCAGCTTCTCATAAAGCTTCTTTCTACTTTTCCTATGAGGATATTTACTATGTCACCATAAGCTTTAATACACTCTGAAATATCAGATTGCAGATTCCAAGAGAACAGTGTAAGCAAATTGATCAATGAAAGCAAAAGTGTATCTCTGTCAGTTGAATTCACATATCACAAAGCAGTTTCTCAAAAATCTTCTTTCTAGTCTTGGTCTGAGGATATTTCCTTTTTCACCATAGACCTCAATGTCAAATATCACTTTGAAAATTCCACGAGAACAGTCTTAGTGAACGACTTTATGAAGAGAAAGGTGTAACTCTGTGAGATGAATTAACAGAACACAAAGCAATTTCTCAGAGAGCTTCTTTCCAGTTTTGAACGGAAGATATTTCCTTTTACACCATAGCCTCAATGAGCTCCAAATATCACTTGCAGATTCCACAAAACAGTGTTAGCAAACTCCATGAAATACAGGTGTAACTCTGTGAGATGAATTAACAGAACACAAAGCAGTTTCTCAGAAAGCTTCTTTCCAGTTTTGATCGGAAGATATTTCCTTTTTCACCATAGCCCTCCCTGGGCTTTCAAATATCCCTTTGAAGAATCCAAGAAAACAGTGTTAGCAAACTGCTTCATGAAGAAAAGTGTAACTCTGTGAGTTGTATTCATACTTCACAATGAAGTTTCTCAAAATCCTCTTTCCAGTTTTTATCTGAGGATATTTCCTATTTCACCATAGCCCTCAATGCACTCCAAAATATCACTTCATAGATTCCACGAGAACAGTCTTAGCAAATGGCTTCATGATGAGAAATGTGTAACTCTGTGAAATGAATTCACGCATCACAAGGAGGTTTCTCAGAAAGCTTCTTTCTCGTTTTTATCCTAGGATATTTCCTTTGTCCTTCACTTCAAACCCATCCAAGATATCACTTCTGAGATTCCACAAAACAGTGCTGGCAAACTCCTCCATGATAGAGTGGTGTAACTTGGTGAGTTGAATTCACATATCACAAAGCAGTTTCTCAGAAATCTTCATTCTACTTTTTGTCTGAGCATCTTTCCTTTGTCACTGTAAGCTTCATTGCACTAAGAAATATCCCATTGCAGATTTGAAGAAAACAGAGTTAGCAAACTAATCAATGAAAAGAAATGTGTAACTCTGTGAGTAGCATTCACACATCACAGTGACGTTTCTCAGAACGCTTCTTTCCTGTTTTAATATGAGGATATTTCCTTTTTCACCGTAGCCATCAATGAGCTAACAAATATCACTTTCCAGATTCCACAAACACAGTGTTAGCAATCTGTTCCATGAAAAGAAACGTGTAACTCTGTGAAATGAAATTCACACATCATGAATAAGTTTCTGAGAAAGCTTCTTTCTAGTTTTGATATGAGTATATTTCCTTTGTTACCATAGCTCTTAATGAGCTCCCAAATATCACTTTGCAGGTTCCACGAAAAGTGTGTTGGCAAACTGCATCATGAAGACTAAGTTGCAACACTGTGAGATGAATTCACATCACAAAGCAGTTTCAGAAAGCTTCTTTCAGTTTTTATCTGAGGATATTTCCTTTTCACCATAGCCTCAATGAGCTCCCAAATATCCCTTTGAATATTCCACACAAACAGTGTTATCAAACTGCTCAATGAAGAGAACAGTGCAACTGTGTATGATGAATTCACACATCACAATGCAGTTTCTCAGAACGCTTCTTTCCAATTTTTATCTGTGGATATTTCCATTTTCATCATAGGCCTCAATGGGCTCCCAAATATCACTTTACAGGTTCCACAAGAACAGCGTTAGCAAAAGGCTTCATGAAAAGAAAGGTGTCACTGTGTGAGATGAATTCACATATCACAAAGAAGTTTCTGAGAAAGCTTCTTTCTCGTTTTTATCTGAGGATATATCCTTTTTCACCATAGTCCTCAATGAGATCCCAAATATCACTTTGGAGAATACACGAAAACAGTGTTAGCAAAGTGCTTCGTGAAGGCAAAGATGCAACTCGGTGAGATGAATTAACAGAACACAGAGCAGTTTCTCAGAAAGCTTCTTTCCAGTTTTGAACGGAAGATATTTCCTTTTTCACCATAGACCTCAATGGGCTTCCAAATATCCCTTTGCCAATTCCACAAGAACAGCCTTAGCAAACGGATGAATGAAAAGGAAAGTGTAACTCTGTGAGATGAATTCACATCACAAAGTTTCTCAGAAAGCTTCTTTCTAGTTTTATCTGAGGATATTTTTCACCATAGCTTCATTGCACTAAGAAATATCCCATTGCAGATTTCCAGAAAACTGTGTTAGCCAACTGATCCCTGAAGAGAAAAGTGTAACTCAGTGAGTTGAATTCACACATCACAAAGCAGTTTCTCAGAAAGCTTCTTTCTAGTTATTATCTGAGGACGTTTCCTTTTTCACCATGGCCTCAAAGCGCTCCCGAATATCACTTTGCAGATTCCACTAAAATGGTGTTAGTAAACTGCTTCATGAAGACTAAGTTGTAACTCCGTGTAATGAATTCATACATCAAAAAGAAGTTTCTAAGAAAGCTTCTTTCTAGTTTTTATTTGAAGATATTTCCTTTGTCACCCTTAGCTTCATTGAGGTAAGAAATATCCCATTTCGGATTTTAAGAAAACAGTGTTAGCAAACGGATCAATGAAAAGAAAAGTGTAACTCTTTGAGTTGAATACACATGTCACAATGCAGTTTCTCAGATCGCTTCTTTCCAGTTTTTATCTGAGGATATTTCCTGTTTCACCATTGCCCTCAATGAGCTTCCAAGTATCACTTTGCAAATTCCACGAGAACAATCTTAGAAACTGCTTTGTGAAGTGTGCATTCCACTCAGGGAATTATACCTCTTTTCTCATAAGGCAGTGTTTGAACACTGTTCCTGTAAAACTGAAAAAGTGATATTTTGCAGCACATTGAAGACTATGGCAAAAAGTGAAATATCCTGAAATAAAACCCAGAAAGAAGCATTCCAAGAAACTGCTCTCTGACGTGTGCATTCATTTCAGAGAGTTAAAGCTTACACTACATTGCCCAGTTTGGAAACTCTGTCTTTGAGGAATCTGTGAAGGGATATTAAGTGACACCCGGAGTCTTCTGGTGGGAAAGAAAACATCTTCCGATGAAAACTGGAGAGAAGCTTTCAGAGCAACTGCTTTGTGATGTGTGTATTCATCTCATAGAGTTAAATCATTCTTTGGATTGAGCAGTTTGAAATCACTGTTTCTGTGGAACCTGAGAAAGGACATTTGGGAACGCTCTTAAGAATATGCTGAAAAAGAAATACCCTCCGATAAAAACCAGAAGGAAACTTTCTGTGAAACTGCTCTAGGTCACGTGAAGTCCACTCACACAGTTAAGCTTCTGTTTTCATTGAGCAGTATTCTAACACTGTTTTAGGTAAGTCAACTAAGGGATACTCGGGAGCACATTGAGGCTTACTGTGAAAACGGAAATATTGTCAGATAGATACTGGAGAAAATATTTCCGAGGAGTTACTTTGTGACGGGTACATTCCACTCACGGAGTTATACTTTTCTTCTCATAGAGGATTGGGCAATTCCATCTGGAGAAAAAGCTACCAGGGGACATTTGGGAGTATATGGACGGCTATGGTGAGAAAGGAAATATCCTCAGACAAAAATGGAAAGTAGCTCGGTGAAACTGCTTTTTGACAGACATGTATATTCATCTCACATATATAGAACTTTCTTTCTGTTACACATTCAGGCCTGTGAGGAGTATGAGACATCTCCAGATAAAAACTGGAGAGAAGCTTTCTGAGAAACTGCTTTGTGATGTGTGCATTCCACTCAGGGAGTTATACCTCTTTTCTCATAAGGCAGTGTTTGAACACTGTTCCTGTAAAACTGAAAAAGTGATATTTTGCAGCACATTGAAGACTATGGTGAAAAGTGAAATATCCTGAAATAAAACCCAGAAAGAAGCATTCCAAGAAACTGCTCTCTGACGTGTGCATTCATTTCAGAGAGTTAAAGCTTACACTACGTTGCCCAGTTTGGAAACTCTGTCTTTGAGGAATCTGTGAAGGGATAGTAAGTGCCGTCTGGAGGCTTGTGGTGAGAAAGAAACGTCTTCCGATGAAAACTGGAGAGAAGATTGCAGAGCAACTGCTTTGTGATGTGTGTATTCATCTCATAGAGTTAAATCATTCTTTGGATTGAGCAGTTTGAAATCACTGTTTCTGTGGAACCTGAGAAAGGACATTTGGGAACGCTCTTAAGAATATGCTGAAAAAGAAATACCCTCCAATAAAAACCAGAAGGAAACTTTCTGTGAAACTGCTCTAGGTCATGTGAAGTCCACTCACACAGTTAAGCTTCTGTTTTCATTGAGCAGTATTCTAACACTGTTTTAGGTTAGTCAGCTAAGGGATACTCGGGAGCGCTTTGAGGCTTACGGTGAAAATGGAAATATCTTCAGATAGATACTGGAGAGAAGATTTCTGAGGAGCTGCTTTGTGATGTGTGCATTCCACTCACAGAGTTATACTTTTCTTCTCATAGAAGATAGGGGAATCCCATTTGGAGGAAAAGCTACCAGGGGACGTTTGGGAGTATGAGCACGGCTATGGTGAAAAAGGAAATATCTCCAGATAAAAACTGGAAAGAAGCTTTCTGTGAAACTGCTTTGTGATAGATATGTCTATTCATCTCACATAGATAAACCTTTTTTCTATTACGCAGTTATGAATCTGCATCATGGACGGATTCACGAAGGGATCTTCAGGAGCACATTCAGGCCTCTGGAGAAATAGGAGATATCTTCAGATAAAAATTGGAAAGAATCTTTCAGAGAAACTGATTTGTGATGAGCGTATTCCACTCAGGGAGTTATACCTCTTTTCTCATAACACAATGTTTGAACACTGTTCCTGTAAAACTGGAAAAGTAATATTTTGCAGGGCACTGAAGACTATGGTGAAAAGTGACACATCCAGAAATAAAACACAGAAAGAAGTGTTACAAGAAACTGCTATCTGACGTGTGCATTAATTTCAGAGAGTTAAAGCTGACACTACATTGTGCAGTTTGGAAACTCTGTCTTTGAAGAATCTGGGAAGGGATATTTTGTGGCACCTGGAGGCTTGTGGTGAGAAAGGAAACGTCTTCTGATGAAAACTGGATAGAAGATTTCAGGGTGACTCCTTTCTGTTGTGCTTATTCATCTCATAGAGTTAAATCATTGTTTGGATTTAGCAGTTTGAAATCGCTGTTTCTGTGGAACCTGAGAAAAGACATTTGGGAACGTTCTAAAGAATATGCTGAAAAAGAAATACTCTGCAATGAAAACCAGAAGGAACCTTTCTGTGAAGCTGCTGTATGTCACATGAAGTCCACTCGCACATTTAATTTCCTGTTTTTATTGGGCAATATTCTAACACTGTTTTAGATTAGTCAGCTAAGGGATACTTGGGAGAACTTTGAGGCTCACGGTGAAAACAGAAATATCTTCAGATAGATACTGGAGAGAAGATTTCCAAGGAGCTGCTTTGTGATGTGTGCATTCCATTCACAGAGTTATACTTTTCTTCTCATAGAGAATTGCGGAATCCTGTTTGGAGAAAAATGTACCGGGGACATTCAGGAGTATATGGACGACTGTGATGAGAAAGGAAATATCTTCAGAAAAAACTGGAATAAAGTTTTCTGTGACACTGCTTTCTGAAAGATATGTCTATTCATCCCACATAGATAAAACTTTCTTTCTATTATGCAGTTTTGAAACTGTGTCATGGACGGATTTGTGAAAGAATATTTGGGAGAACGTCATGCCTGAGGGGAAATAGGAGATATCGTCAGATTAAAAACTGGAGAGAAGCTTTTTGAGAAACTGCTTTGTGATGTGTGCATTTCACTCATGGAGTTATACCTCTTTTCTTATAAAGCAGTGTTTGCACACTGTTCCTGTAAAAGTGAAGAAGTGATTTTTTGCAGCACATTGAAGACTACGGTGAAAAGTCAAATATCCGGAAATAAAACCCAGAAAGAAGCGTTCCAAGAGACACTCTCTGACGTTTGCTTTCATTTCGGAGAGTTAAAGCTTACACTACGTTGCCCAGTTTGGAAACTCTGTCTTTGAGGAATCTGTGAAGGGATATTAAGTGGCGCCTGGTGCCCTGTTGTGAGAAAGGAAACACCTTTTGATGAAAACTGGAGAGAACCTATCCGAGGAACTGATTTGTGATGCGTGTATTCAACTCAAAGAGTTAAATCACTCTTTGTACTGAGTAATTTGAAATCACTGTTTCTGTGTAATCTGAGAAAGGACATTTGGAAATACTCTTAAGAATATGCTGAAAAGAAATATCCTCAGATAAAACTGGAGAGATGTTTTCTGAGAAACTGCTTTGTGATGTGCAGATTCCACTCACAGTTAAGTTTCTGTTTTCATTGAGCAGTATTCTAACACTGTTTTAGGTTAGTCAACTAAGGGATACTCAGGAGCACTTTGATACTTATAGTGAAAATGGAAATATCTTCAGGTAAAACTGGAAAGGAGCTTTCTGAGAAGCTGCTTTGTGATTTGTGCATTCCACTCACAGAGTTATACTTTTCTCATAAGGCAGTGTTTGAACACTGTTCCTGTAAAACTGAAAAGTGATATTTTGCAGCACATTGAAGACTATGGTGAAAAGGAAATATCCTCAGACAAAACTGGAAAGAAGCTTTCTGAAACTGCTTTGTGATAGATATGTCTATTCATCTCACATAGATAAAACTTTCTATATTGCAGTTTGAACTCATGGAGGATATGATATCAGGAGCACATTGAGGCCTGTGTTGAAAAAGGAAATATCCTCAGATAAAAACTGGAAGAAGGTTTATGAGAAACTGCTTTCTGATGTGTGTATTCATCTCATGGAGTTAAATCATTCTTTCAATTGAGCAGTTTGAAATCACTGTTTCTGTGGAAGATGAGAAAGGACATTTGGGAATACTCTTAAGAATATGCTGAAAAAGAAATACCCTCCAATAAAAACCAGAAGGAAACTTTCTGTGAAACTGCTTTAGGTCACGTGAAGTGCACTCGCACAGTTAAGCTTCTGTGTTTATTGAGCTGTATTCTAACACCATTTTTGGTTAGTCAGCTAAGGGATTCTCAGGAGCACTTTGAGTCTTACGGTGAAAACGGAAATGTCTTCAGATAGATACTGGAGAGAAGTGCATTCCACTCACAGAGTTATACTTTTTTCTCATAGAGTGAATCCCTTTTAAAAAAGCTACCAGGACATTTGAGTATATGTGAAAAAGGAAATATCCTCAGACAAAAACTGGAAAGAAGTTTTCTGAGAAACGCCTTTGTGATTTGTGAATTCATGTCACATAGTAAACTTCTTCTATTACACAGTTTGAAACTCTCATGGATGGATTCTGAAGGACATTAGGAGCACATTCAGGCCTGTGGGGAAACAGGAGATATCTTCAGATTAAAACTGGAGAGAAGTTTTCTGAGAAACTGCTTTGTGATATGTGCATTCCACTCATTGATTTATACCTCTTTTCTCATGAGACAGTGTTTGAACACTGTTCCTGTAAAACTGAAAAAGAGAGATTTTGCAGCACTTTGAAGACTATGGCAAAAAGTGAAATATCCTGTAATGAAACCAAGAAAGAAGCGTTACAAGAATCTGCTCTCTGACGTATGCATTCACTTAAGAGAGGAAAAGCTTACACTATGTTGCCAGTTTGGAAAATCTGTCTTTGAGGAATCTGTGAAGGGATATTAAGTGGAGCCCGGAGGCTTTTGGTGACAAAGGAAACGTCTTCCGATGAAAACGGGAGAGAAACTTTGAAATAAACAGCTTTGTGATGTGTGTATTCATCTCAGAGATTTAAATCATTCTTTGGATTGTGCAGTTTAAAATCACTGTTTCTGTGGAACCTGAGAAAGGACATTTGGAAATGCTCTTAAGAATATACTGAAAAATAAATACCCTCTGATAAAAACCAGAAGGAAGCTTTCTGTGAAACTTCTCTAGGTCATGTGAATTCCACTCGCACAGTTAACCTTCTGTATTCAATGAGCAGTGTTCTAACACTGTTTTAGGAGTCACCTAAGGATATCAGCATTTTCAGGTTGGTGAAAAGGAAATATCTTCAGATAAAACTGGAGAGAAGCTTTCTGAGAACTGCTTTGTGACGTGTGCATTCCACTCACAGAGTTACACTTTCTCTCATAGAGATTGAATCACTTTGAGAAAGAAAGGGATTTGGGTATATGGACGCTATGAAAAGGAAATATCCTCAGACAAAACTGGAAAGAAGCTTTCTGAAACTGCTTTGTGATGTGTATTCATCTCACATAGATAAAACTTTTTCTTCATGCAGTTTTGAAACTGAGATTCAGAAGGACATTGGGGCACATTCAGGCCTGTGAAAAGGAAATATCCTCAGATAAAACTGGAAAGAAGCTTTCTGAGAACTGCTTTGTGATGTGCATTCCACTCACAGTTAAGCTTCTGTTTTCATTGAGCAGTTTGAACACTGTTCCTGTAAAACTGAAAAAGTGATAATTTGCAGCACCTTGAATACTATGGCAAAAAGTGAAATATCCGGAAACAAAACATAGAAAGAAGCATTCCAAGGAACTGCTCTCTGACGTGTGCATTCATTTCAGAGAGTTAAAGCTTCCACTACATTGCCCAGTTTAGAAACTCTGTCTTTGAGGAATCTGTTAAGGGATATTAGGGCACAGAGGTTGTGAAAAGGAAATATCTTCAGATAAAACTGGAGAGAAGCTTTCTGAGCAACTGCTTTGTCATGTGTGTATTCATTTCTTAGAGTTAAATCATTCTTTCAATTGAACAGTTTGAAATCACTGTTTCTGGACTGAGAAAGGACATTTGGGAACGCTCTTAAGAATATGCTGAAAAGAAATATCCTCAGATAAAACTGGAAAGAAGCTTTCTGTGAAACTGCTTTGTGATGTGCATTCCACTCACAGTTAAGCTTCTGTTTTCATTGAGCAGTATTCTAACACTGTTTTAGGAGTCTTGAAGGATATTTGGGAGCCGCTTATTGAAAAGGAAATATCTTCAGATAAAACTGGAGAAGCTTTCTGAGAAACTGCTTTGTGATGTGCATTCCACTCACAGAGTTATACTTTTCTCATTGAGCAGTTTGAAATCACTGTTGGAGAGCTAAGGGACAAAGGAGTATATGAACTATGAAAAATCCTCAGAAAAACTGAAAGAAGCTTTCTGTGAAACTGCTTTGTGATGTGCATTCATCTCACAGTTAAACTTCTTTCATACAGCAGTTTGAAACTGTGGATTGAAGGGACATTCAGCACTCAGGCCTGTGGAAAAGGAAATATCTTCAGATAAAACTGGAAAGAAGCTTTCTGAGAAGCTGCTTTGTGATGTGCATTCCACTCAGGAGTTATACCTCTTTCTCATAAGGCAGTGTTTGAACACTGTTCTGCAAAAAGGATATTTTGAATGCATTGAAGACTATGGTGAAAAGGAAATATCTTCAGATAAAACTGGAAAGAAGCTTTCTGAGAAACTGCTTTGTGATGTGCATTCATTTCAGAGAGTTAAAGCTTACACATTGCCCAGTTTGGAAACTCTGTCTTTGAGGAATCTGAAGGATATTAAGGCAGAGGCTCTGGTGAAAAGGAAATATCTTCAGATAAAACTGAGAAATTTCTGAGAACTGCTTTGTGATATGTGTATTCATCTCATAGACTTACATCATTCTTTGGATTGAGCAGTTTGAAATCACTGTTTCTGTGGAACCTGAGAAAGGACATTTGGCATTAAGAATATGCTGAAAAGAAATACCTGATAAAACCAGAAGGAAGCTTTCTGTGAAACTGCTTTGTGATGTGCATTCATTTCAGAGAGTTAAAGCTTCCACAACGTTGACCAGTTTGGAAACTCTGTCTTTGAGAAATTTGTGAAGGATATTATGGCACCAGGCTGTGGTGAAAAGGAAATATCTTCAGATAAAACTGGTGAGAAGCTTTCAGAGCAACTGCTTTGTGCTGTGTGTATTCATCTCATAGAGTTGAATCATTCTTTTGATTGAGCAGTTTGAAATCACTGCTTCTGTGGAACCTGGGATAGGATATTCGGGAACGTTCTTAAAAATGTGCTGAAAAAGTAATACCCTCCGATAAAAACCAGAATGAAACTTTCTGTGAAACTGCTTTGTGATGTGCATTCCACTCACAGTTAAGCTTCTGTTTTCATTGAGCAGTTCTAACACTATTTTGTGATCAGAAGGATTCTTGGAGCTTTGAGGCTTATGGTGAAAAGGAAATATCTTCAGATAAAACTGGAGAGAAGCTTTCTGAGAACTGCTTTGTGATGTGCATTCCACTCACAGAGTTATACTTTTCTCATTGAGATGGGAACTTTGAAGAGAAGGGGATTTGGGAGCAGAGGCTATGGTGAAAAGGAAATATCCTCAGACAAAAACTGGAAAGAAGCTTTCTGTGAAACTGCTTTGTGATGTGATTCATCTCACATAGATAAACTTCTTTCATTACAGTTGAAACTTCATGGATGGATTGAAGGGACATTAACACATTCAGGCCTGTGAAAAGATATCTTCATAAAACAGGAGAGAATTTCTGAGAAACTGTTTCATGTGTGCATTCCACTCGGTTATATCTGAAAAAGAAATATCTGATAAAAACGGAAGATTTCAGAAACTGCTCTTATGTATCACTCACAGTAAGCTCTTTTTCATTGACAGTATTCTAACACTGTTTTAGGAGAAGAGGGATACACATTGAGGCTTATGGTGAAAAGGAAATATCTTCAGATAAAACTGGAGAAGATTTCTGAGAAACTGCTTTGTGTGTGCATTCTCACAGAGTTTTTCTTCATAAGACTGTTTGAACACTGAAAAAAAAGGGATATTTAGAGCATTGAAGACTATGGTGAAAAGTGAAATATCCTCAGAAAAAAACTGAGAAAGTGTGAAACTGCTCTTGATATGCATTCATTCAAAGATAACTCTTTCTCAGTTTTTGAAACTGTGTCTTGATCTGAAGGGATATTTGGGAGCACCTCAGGCTGTGGTGAAAAGGAAATATCTTCATAAAACTGAGAAAGCTGAGAAACTGTGATGTGTGCATTCACTCAGAGAGTTAAATCTTTTCTCATTGAGCAGTTTGAAATCACTGTTTCTGTAAAACTGAGAAAGGATATTTTAGCTTTAAGAATATGGTGAAAAGAAATCCTGATAAAAACCAGAGAAGCTTTCGAAACTGCTCTGACTGCACTCATTTCAGAGAGTTAAGCTTTCTCTGCAGTTTAACACTGTTTTAGTGCTAAAGGATATTCGAGCTTTGAGGCTTATGGTGAAAGGGGAAATGTCTTCAGATAGATACTGGAGAGATTTCTGAGAAACTGCTTGGTGCTGTGTGCATTCCACTCACAGAGTTACTTCTTTCATTGAGATTGAAATCACTGTTGGGAACCTAAGGACATTTGGAGTAAGAATATGGTGAAAAAAATATCCTCAGATAAAAACTGAAGAAACTTTCTGAAACTGCTCTGGTAGATATGCATCCACATAGATCTCTTTCTATTACAGTTTTGAAACTGTTGTCATGAAGGATTCAGCAGCACATTCAGGCCTGTGGGGAAAAAGGAGATATCGTCAGATAAAAACTGGAGGGAAACTTTCTGAGAAACTGCTTTGTGATGTGTGCATTCCACTCAGGGCGTTATACCTCTTTTCCCATAATGCAGTGTTTGAACACTGTTCCTGTAAAACTGAAAAAGTGATATTTTGCAGTGCATTGAACACAATGGCGACAAATGATATATCCTGAAATAAAACAAAGAAAGAAGCGTTCCAAGAAACTGCTCTCTGATGTGTGCATTCATTTCAGAGAGTTAAAGTTTACACTATGTTGTCCAGTTTGGAAGCTCAGTCTTTTAGGAATCTGTGAAGGGATATTAAGTGGCGCCCAGAGGGCTGTGGTGAGAAAGGAAACGTCTTCCGATGAAAACTGGAGAGAAGCTTTTGGAGTAACTGCTTTGTGATGCATGTATTCATCTCATAGAGTTAAATCATTCTTTGGATTGAGCAGTTTGAAATCACTGTTTCTGTGGAACCTGAGAAAGGACATTTGGGAATGCTCTTAAGAATATTCTGAAAACGAAATACCCTCTGATAAAAACCAGAAGGAATCTTTCCGTGAAACTGTTCTTGGTCATGTGAAGCACACTTGCACAGTTATTCTTCTATTTTCATTGAGCAGTACTCTAACACTACTTTAGGTTAGTCAGCTAAGGGATATGCCGGAGCGCTTTGAGGCTTACAGTGAAAATGGTAATATCTTCAGACAGATACTGTAGAGAAGATTTCTGAGGAGTTGCTTTGGGACGTGTGCATTCCACTCACAAACTTATACTTTTGTTCTGATAGAGCACTGGGGAATCCCGTTTAGAGTAAAAGCTACCAGGGGACATTTGGGAGGATGTGGATGACTATGGTGAAAAAGGAGGTATCCTCAGACAGAAACTGGAAAGAATCGTTCTCTGAAAATGTTTTGTGATAGATATAACTATTCATCTCACATAGAAAAAACTTTCTACACGCAGTTTTGAAACGCGTCATGGAGGATTCGAAGAGACATTAGGGAGACACATTCAGCCCTATGGGGAAATAGGAAACATCTTCTGATGAATAGTGGAGTGAAGCTTTCCAAGAGACTGTTTTGTGATGTGTGCATTCCTATCAGGGAATTTTACCTCTTTCCTCATAAGGCAGTGTTTGAACACTGTTCCTGTAAAACTGAAAAAGTGATATTTTGCAGCGCATTGAAGACTATGGCAAAAAGTGAAATATCCTGAAATAAAACCCAGAAAGAAGCATTCCAAGAAACTGCTCTCTGATGTGTGTATTCACTTCAGAGAGTTAAAGCTTACACTACGTTGCCCAGTTTGGAAATTCTGTCTTTTAGGAATCTGTGAAGGGATATTAAGTGGCGCCTGGAGGCTTGTGGTGTGAAAAGAAACGTCTTTCAATGAATACTGGATAGAAGTTTTCAGAGCAAATGTGTTTTGATGTGTTTATTCATCTCACAGATTTAAATCATTCTTTGGATTGAGCAGTTTGAAATCACTGTTTCTCTGGAAACTTAGAAAGGTCATTTGGGAAAGCTCTTAAGAATATGCTAAAAAAGGAAATACCCTCCGATAAAAACCAGAAGGAAACTTTCTGTGAAACTGCTCTGTGTCATGTGAATTCCACTCACAGTGTTAAGCTTCCATTTTTATTGAGCAGTATTCTACTGTTTATGTTTTTGAGAAGGAGATGAAGAGGAATATATAAAAAAGAAATTCTTTCAGAAAGAACTGAGAAAAACAGTGGGATATATTATGTCATAAGAATAGCAAAGAAGAAGATTCAACTGAGGAGTAAACAGAGCTTTATGAGAAGTGTGAAACTGAAAAAACTGATTCATTCTAGATATGGAAACATTCTGAAGATAACTTCTCATAGAAATGATTGAGATATCTGACAGGGACAGAAAAAAAAAAAAAAACAAAAAGAGAAAACTCTGAGAGAAGCTTTTGTCTGCATTTGAAAACTTATTCTCTCATATTAAAAGTAGAACAGAAAACTGTGTCATTTGAAGATATTTGAGACATTAAGAGAGAAAATAAATGAAAAAAGAGGAAATTCCAGAGAAAAAGGAAGCTTTCAGAGTATTCTGTCTTTGATGTGTGAAAGAAACATTAATGAAAAGTTAAGTGTTGACTGAGAAGGAAAACTAAAAAAGGAAGAAACAAAACTCAGTATGTATCTAAAACCAGACAGTAAACCACTGAAAGCAGCAGAAAAATCTGGAAATTCTGAGAATTTTAGATATATGAGAAGGGAAAAGCTGTGAAATGCTTGTGTGAAAGAAGAAATCCAGATAAACTTCTGAGCTGGAGGTTATTCACACAGTTCTTGAAAGAGGAAAATTTTGATAAAGATATTCACAGAGAAGGCTTTGAATGGAGGTGAAATCATGTAATAGAAATACCGGAAAAGAAAGCTTCTGAACTGTTCTCACTGAAGAAAATTTCATATTGAGATCAAAACTGAAATGAAGTGAGAAGGGAAAAAACCAGAAAAAAGAAGAAAGAAATGAAAAACTGAAGTATGATTATGTGAAAATTCTCTTTTCCTGAAATGAATGGAACAAGTGAAAAATGAATATAGGAAATAAAGGGAAAATTAGAAAAAGAGAAGCTAAAGAACTTGAACATAAGACACTTTGTGTTCAGTTGATGAAGGATCTTCAGAGGAGAAACTGGAAAAAAAACATCAGAAAGATCTGAGAAACTCTAGAAAATGATATTCATTCTTAAAGAAATGTTTTTGAGTTTCATATAGTAAATATCTCTGAGGAGAAATCTTCAGATAAGAAACTGAGTTTTGTCAGTGTTGAATGAGTGAAGGAAGATCTGAAGGAAAAAGGAGTTGAAAAAAACTGAAAATGAAAGAATCACTGAAGAAAATCTCTGAGAAAAGTTTTCTTGTGGACATTCCCTCTTTCTATTGTTCTTCTCTTAAAAGAAAGTCTAAATGTAAAGAGAAGCTGCTTTGTATTGAGCATCTCACAGAGAACTATTCATAAAGTGAGAAATTCTTTGAGAACAGAAAAAGCAGAGTTAAATTATCTCTGATAAACAGATTAAACCTCAGATAAAAGAGAAAAGAAGCTTTCTTGGAAAGGGATATTCAACAGAAGAAACTTCTAAAGATATGATCATTCATAAAGAAGCTTGAGATGAGGATTGTCTCTAATTGGAGTTTAAAACTGTCTTGAAGATAATGAGATGGAAATTAAAAGGATACAGGAAGAATATTTGAGAGAAACTATGACATCTAAGATTATCAACAGTATACTTCTTCTCAGAACATACACTTTGAAAATTGAAATAAGGAATGATGAAATGAAAGAACAGAAATTATAAAAACTGCTCAGAAAGAAATAGAACTCAGATGAAACTCTTAAAGCTCAAACTGGAAAGAAAACTGCTCTGAAGCTATGGAAAAGAAATGAAGGAGAAATAAAGATTTCTTGAAATGATAGAAAACTAAGAAATTCTGACACTTTCTGTGTGAGAAATTTATAGACTTCTCAGAGAAAAAAGGAAATATTTGACATCATCACAGAGAACTGAGAAAAGGAACATATCAAAACTGAGAAGGAACTCTGCTGAGAGCTGTCACAGAGAAAAAACCTTCTCTTCAGGACTTTTTGAAAGATCAACTTGAAGACCACTGAAGACTTGGAAAAGAGAAGAATCTGCTATGTGAGGATATCACCACTGAACAGAAATAAAACTTCTCAGAGTATTTAAACACTCTTGATAAACTGAAAATCTGAGAAATGTTTTTGACATTACATCTAGTTAAAAGAAGTGTGATTGAATATCACTCTGAAATTGAGGAAAAAATGTCAAAGAAAAAAGAAGATATTCTGTGTGAATTTCACACAGAAAAAGCTACATCTTTGAAACATTCAAGCTGAGAGTTTAACTCTTTTAGAGGAATATTGATAAAACTGAGAGAACTAAAAAAGGAATTTTGAAATATTGATGAACATGTGAAAAAATCCTCAATAAAAACTGAAAAGATCAGAGTTAAAAGTTTAATCATTAATCTGATGATTAACTATGAAAAAAAATATCCAGATAAAAAAACCAGAAAAAAAACTGTTTCTCTAGATGTGAAAACTTTCATTAACAGCTTTGAAAATCTTTCATAAATTCTATTGAGGACATCTCATATGATTTTATGAAAAACTACATAATACTTTCTGATGGAAAAAACTGTCTTTGAAAACTGCACAAGAAGGGATGTTTAACTCTTTTCAACTGTTGAAATTGTGGAGAATCAGGAAGAGAAAGAAATAAATATTCATTGAAAAGAAGAAGATTCTGCTTGTGTGTTGTATTTAGAAAATTTCTCAGAAAACTTTCTGATGAAACTTCAGAAATCTCAGGATCTATGTGAAAAAAAAGATTCTTATATAAGAAAAACAGAAGAAGCAAAAAGGAATGAACTTCTCACAATTGCTTCAGAGTAAAATCCTGGAATCATTCAAGTTAAAGGACTTGGAGTAAAACTGCTCAGTGAAAAAAAAGAAGATAAACTGGAAGAAAATGCTCTGAGAAATCTTGTGAAATGCTCTCAGATTTTGATTCTCTATTAAGTTAAATGCTTTTCAGAATTGAAAAACTGTTTTGTTCATATGGAAAAAAGAGTAAATTTCTGGAAATCTGAAAAGAACAAATGATATGCATGTTCATATCTACAGACAGATAAAAAAAGATACTGTCAAAAGAAATCACCTGGAAAAACAGAGTCCTCAGATTAAAAATAAGCTCTGTCTTTGAAAACTGTCAAGATGAAAGGATTCATTTTAAAATGGTGAAAAATTCTGATGTGAAAACTGAAAGCTTCTTATCTGAGGAAAATTTTCATGGATTGAGTTAAATCATTCTAAAAAACTGAGAAAAACTGGAAACTTCAGATGCTGGGAATATTCATGTAAAAAAAAGAACAGAAAAAAGCTTGCTGTCTCATTAAACTCAAGAGCTTGAGATGTTCCATGATAAAATTCAGAAGAGAAAATTTTGAATCTACTCTGAAAAGATATCCAGATCAAAGAACTCAAACTTCTCAGAAAAAGATAAATCATGAAAGGATATGAAAGTTTCTCAGAGGCATTCTCAGAAAGAACTGAAAAAACTCTATTCATCAGAGAAATGCTCCACTGAGATATTCAAAGTTAAATGGATCAAAAGTCAGGAAAACATCTGGAAAAAAAAGGAACACTTTTCACTGTTGTATTGAAACAGACATTGGGAAAAAGTATCATTTCAGATCTGAACTAGAAGACTTGAAGTCATTCTGGGAATAAAAGGTAAAATCTCTAAAGACACTGAAGCTGTTTATTATGCATATTCACTGAAAGACTTAACTCTTCTCAGTGAAACTGTTGAAAATCTTTCATGGAAATATCAGAAAAAAAGGATATTCTTTTGAGACATGTGAAGTGAAATTCTCAGAAATATAAAACAGAAAAACCAAAATGTTCTCACTCTGACTGTGAGATCACTTGTGAAGAACTACACAGGGTCACAGATAACTGGGAGAATTTGAGAAAATGAGATTGATTTTGAGATTGTGTGCATAAACTGGAAAGATCATTTTCTGCTGTATGATGTATGAACTGTTTTTGTGAAATTGAGCTCAAAAGGCATCTCAGAATATGCTGAAAAGAAATCAAAAAACCAGAAGAAGCTTTCTGTGTCATGAATTCCACTCACAGTTGCTTCTGTTTTTGAGCAGTATTAAACACTGTTTTTTGTCAGCTAAAGGATACTGGGAGCTTTGAGGCTATGGTGAAAAGGAAATATCTTCAGATAAAAACTGGAGAGAAGATTTCTGAGACTGCTTTGATGTGTGCATTCCACTCACAGATTATACTTTTCTCTCATAGAGATGGGGATTTGGGCTACCAAGGGACATTTGGGAGTATATGAATTATGGTGAAAAGGAAATATCCTCAGACAAAACTGGAAAGATTTCGAAACTGCTTTGTGATGCATGTTTATTCATCTCACATAGATAAACTTTCTTACATTAGCAGTTTGAAACTCTCATGGATGATCTGTGGGACATTTGGAGCATTTCAGGCCTATGGTGAAAAAAGGAAATATCTTCAGATAAAACTGGAGAGAAGCTGAAAACTGCTTTGTGATGTGTGTGCATTCCACTCAGAGTTATACCTCTTTCTCATAGGTGTTGAACACACCCTGTAAACTGAAAAGATATTTGAGCATTGAAGACTATGGTGAAAAGAAAATATCTGAAATAAAACCCAGAAGAAGCTTCAAGAAACTGCTCTTGTGCATTCATTTCACAGAGTTAAAGCTTTTCATATTGCCCAGTTTGGAAACTGTCTTTGAGGAATCTGAAGGATATTTGGAGAGTGATGGTGAAAAGGAAACGTCTTCTGATGAAAACTGGAGAGAATCTTTCTGAGCAACTGCTTTGTGATGTGAGTATTCATCTCACAGAGTTAAACCATTTTTGAATGAGCAGTATGAGGTCACTGTTTTTGTGGAATCTGAGGAAGGACATTTGAGAATGCACCTTAGAATATGGAGAAAGAAATATCCTCTGGTAAATTCCAGAAGGAAGCTTTCTGTGAAACTGCTCTGTGATGTTATTCCTCTCAGTTAAGCTTCTTTTCATTGAGCAGTTTTTCTAACACTGTTTTGGATGTGAAGGATATTCAGAGCACTTTTGAGCTATGGTGAAAAGGAAATATCTTCAGAAAACTAGAGAAGCTTTCAGGAACTGCTTTGATGTGTATTCCACTCAGTGTTATACCTCTTTCATGCAGGGAAACTCTGGATGATATTTGGGAGCTTTGATGTATGAAATGGAAGTAGCCTCAGACAAATACTGTAAAAAAGTTTTTTGAAACGGCTCTGTTATATGCGCATTCATCTCACATAGATAAAGCTTTTTTCATAGAGTTGGAAACTCTGGAGGATCTGAGGGATATTGGGGATATATTCAGAACTATGGTGAAAAAGGAAATATCTTCAGATAAAAACTGTAAAGAAGCTTTCTGTAAATCTGCTTTTTGCTATGTTTATTCATCTCACATAGATAAACTTTCTTTACATTAGTTTGAAACTCTCATGGATGATCGAAGGATATTGGAGCACATTCAGGCCTATGGTGAAAATATCAGATAAAAAAGAGAAGCTTTCTGAGAACTGCTTTGTGATGTGTGCATTCCACTCAGTTATTTTCTTCTCTCATAAGGCACATTTGAACACTGTTCAAAACTAAAAAAGTGATTTTGAGCACATTGAAGACTATGGTGAAAAGTGAAATATCTCAATAAAACCCAGAAAGAAGCTTCCAAGAAACTGCTCTCTCTGACATGTATTCATTTCTCAGAGTTAAAGCTTCTCTACATTTCCCAGTTTGAAATCTGTCTTGAGGAATCTGTGAAGGATATTTGGAACTGGAGGCCTGTGGTGAGAAGGAAATGTCTTCATGAAAACTGGAGAGAAGCTTTCTGAGAACTGCTTTGTGATGTGTGTATTCATCTCATAGAGTTAAACTTCTTGGATTGAGCAGTTTGAAATCACTGTGGAATCTGAGAAAGGACATTTGGGAAAATTTTAGAATATGCTAAAAAGAAATAACTGATAAACCAGAAGGAAGCTTTCTGCGAAACTGCTATGTGTCACATGAATTCCACACACAGTTGCTTCTTTTCATTGACAGTATTCAAACACTGTTTTTGAGTCTGTAAGGATACAGTGCTTTGAGGCTTAGTGAAAAAGGAAATATCTTCAGATAAAACTGGAGAGAAGCTTTCTGGAGCTGCTTTGTGATGTGCATTCCATCACAGAGTTATACCTTTCTCATAGAGTTGAAACTTTTGGAGAAAAAAGCTAAGGGACATTCATTTGGATGGCTATGGTGAAAAGGAAATATCCTCAGAAAACTGAAAGAAGCTTTCTGTGAAACTGCTTTGATAGATATTTATTCATCTCACATAGATAAACTTTTTCATATTTGCAGTTTGAAACTCCATGTGGAGGATCTGAAGGGACATTCAGAACATTCAGGCTATGGTGAAAAAGGAAATACCTTCAGATAAAAACTGGATAGAAGTTTCTGAGAAACTGCTTTGTGATGTATGCATTCCACTCAGGGATTTATACCTCTTCTCTCATAAGGCAGGGTTTGAATACTGTTCCTGTAAACTGAAAGGAATATTTGAGCATGAAGACTATGGTGAAAAGTGAAATATCCTGAAATAAACCCAGAAGAAGCTTTCTGCTCTGATGCAATTCATTTCAGAGAGTTAAAGCTTCTCTACATTTCCCAGTTGGAAACTGTCTTTGAGGAATCAAAGGGATATTGGGCAACTGAGGCAGTGAAAGGAAATATCTTCAGAAAAACTGGAGAGAAGCTTGAGAACTGCTTTGTGATGTGTATATTCATCTCATAGAGTTAAATCATTCTTCATTGAGCAGTTTGAAATCACTGTTTCTGTGGAACCTGAGAGGACATTTGGACACTCTAAGAATATGTGAAAAAGGAAATATCCAGATAAAACCAGAAGCTGAAACTGCTGTGTAGTGAATTCCACTCACAGTTAAAGCTTCTTTTCATTGAGCAGTTTCTAACACTGTTTTTGAGTCAAGGGATACAGCTTTGAGGCTTATGGTGAAAAGGAAATATCTTCAGAAACTGGAGAAGCTTTGAGAACTGCTTTGTGATGTGCATTCATTCACAGAGTTATACTTTTTCATAGAGTGGGAACACTTTGAAAAAACTAAGGGGACATTTTAAATGGATGGCTATGTGAAAAAGGAAATATCCTCAGAAAAAACTGAAAGAAGCTTTCTGAAACTGCTTTGTCTGATGTGTATTCATCTCACATAGATAAAATTCTTTCATTAGCAGTTTTGAAACTCTGTCATGAGGATTCAGGAAGGATTTGGGCACATTCAGCTATGGTGAAAAGGAAATATCTTCAGATAAAAACTGCAGAGAAGCTTTCTGAGAAACTCTTTTGTGATGTGCACATTCCACTCAAGGAGTTATACCTCTATTCTCAGAAGGCAGAGTTTGAACACTGTTTCTGTAAAACTGAAAAAGGATATTTGGAACACTTGAAGACTATGAAAAGTGAAATATCCTCAAAAACCCAGAAGAAGCTTTGAAACTGCTCTGATGTGTGCATTCATTTCACAGAGTTAAAGCTTCTCATTGCAGTTTGGAAACTGTCTTTAGGAATCTGTGAAGGGATATTCGGCACTGAGGTTTGTGTGAAAAGGAAATATCTTCAGAAAACTGGAGAAAATTTTCTGAGAACTGCTTTGATATGTGTATTCATCTCATAGAGTTATCATTTTCATTGAGCAGTTTGAAATCACTGTTTTGTGGAATCTGAGGGACATTTGGGACTCTTGAATATGGAAAAAGAAATATCCTCAGTAAAAACCAGAAAGAAGTTTTCAGAAACTGCTCTGTGTGCATTCATCTCTCAGTTAAACTCTTTCATTAGCAGTTTTGAACCTGTCATGGTGGATCAGGGGATATTGGAATTCATTTGGGCCTATGGTGAAAAAGGAAATATCATCAGATAAAAACTGGAGAGAAGCTTTCTGAGAAACTGCTGAGTGATATGTGCATTCCACTCAGTGAGTTATACCTTTTCTCATAAGCATGTTTGAACTGTTCCTGTAAAACTGAAAAGTGATATTCAGCACATTGAAGACTATGAAAAAGTGAAATATCAATAAAACCAGAAGAAGTTTCAAGAAACTGCTCTGATGTGTATTCATTTCACAGAGTTAAAGTTTACTCTACATTGCTCAGTTTGGAAACTCTGTCTTGAGGAATCTGTGAAGGATATTCACCAGAGGCTTGTGTGAAAGGAAATGTCTTCTGAAAAACTGGAGAGAAGCTGAGAACTGCTTTGTATGTGTATTCATCTCAGAGTTAAATCATTCTTGGATTGAGCAGTTTGAAATCACTGTTTCTGTGAACAGAAAGGACATTTGGAATGCTTTAGAATATACTGAAAAGAAATACCTCAGATAAAACCAGAAGGAAGCTTTCTGTGAAACTGCTCTGGGTCGCATGAATTCCATTTGCACAGTTAAGCTTCTGTTTTCATTCAGCAGTATTCTAACACTGTTTTTGTTTGTCAAGGGATATTTGGAGCACTTTGAGGCTTGAAAAAGGACATATCTTCAGATAACAACTGGAAAAATTTCTGAGACTGTTTTGTGACGTGTATTCCACTCACAGAGTTATACCTTTCTTCTCATAGAGGATTGGGGAATCCTTTGAGAAAAAATTACCAGGGACATTGAGACTGGATGGCTATGAAAAGGAAATATCCTCAGACAAAAAATGGAAAGAAGCTTTCTGTGAAACTGCTTTGTGATTGATATGTTTATTCATTTCACATAGATAAAGCTTTCTTATATTAGCAGTTTGAAACTGTCATGGACGGATCTGAAGGGACATTTGGGGAGCACATTCAGGCTATGGAAAAGGAAATATCTTCAGTTAAAAACCGGAGAGAAGATTTCTGAGAAACTGCTTTATGATGTGAGTATTCCACTCAGGGAGTTATACCTCTTTTCTCATAAGGCAGTGTTTAAACACTGTTCCTGTAAACTGAAAAGTGATATTTGAGCATTGAAGACTATAAAAAGTGAAATATCCTAAATAAAACCCAGAAAGAAGGTTCAAGAAACTGCTCTCATATGTGCATTCATTTCAGAGAGTTAAAGCTTACTACATTTCCCAGTTTGAAACTGTCTTTGAGGAATCTTGAAGGATATTAAGTGGACTGAGGTGTAAGAAGGAAATGTCTTCTTGAAAACTGGAGAGAAGCTTTCTGAGCAACTGCTTTGTGATGTGTATTCATCTCATAGAGTTAAATCATTCTATTGAGCAGTTTGAAATCACTGTTTCTGTGGAATTGAGAAAGGACATTTGAGAGCACTGAATATGCTCTTTAGTGAAACTGAAAATGCTGAGATTACTCTCATATAGAATTTTCTGGCATATGTGAAAAAATATCTGATAAAAACTGAAGAAGCTTTCGAAACTGTTTGTGATGTGCATTCCACTCACACAGTTAACTTTCTTATAGCAGTATTAACACTGTTTTGAGTAAAAGGGATATTGGAGCATTGAGGCTATGGTGAAAAGGAAATATCTTCAAATAAAAATTATAAGGAAGATTTCTGAGAAACTGCTTTGTGATGTGTATTCATTCACAGAGTTATACTTTTCTTCTCATAGAGTTGAACACTGTTGTAAAAAGTACCAGGGACATTTGAGAAATGATGAAAGAAAATATCTCAGACAAAAACTGGAAAGAAGCTTTGTGAAACTGCTTTGTGATGCATTCATCTCACATAGAGTTAAAACTTCTATATTACAGTTTGAAACTCTGGAGGATCGGGACATTGGAGCACATTCAGGAGGTGAAAAGGAAAATATCTTCAGATAAAAACTGGAAGAAAGCTTTCTGAGAAACTGCTTTGTGAGGTGTGTATTCATCAGAGTTAAATCATTTTTCATTGAGCAGTTTGAAATCACTCTTGGAAACTGAAAGGACATTTGAACGCTTTAAGAATATGCTGAAAAGAAATACCTCATAAAAACCAGAAGAAACTTTCTGTGAAACTGCTCTGTGTCATGAATTCCACTCACAGCTTTCATTGAGCAGTATTCTAACACTGTTTTAGTGAAGCTAAGGATATTAAGCTTGAGGCTTATGGTGAAAAGGAAATATCTTCAGAAAAACTGGAGAGAAGATTTCTGAGAACTGCTTTGTGATGTGCATTCCACTCACAGAGTTATACTTTCTTTCATAGAGGATTGAATCTTTGGAGATTACCAGGACATTGGAGTATATGGCTATGGTGTGAAAAGGAAATATCCTCAGACAAAAATTAGAAAGAAGCTTTCTGTGAAAGTGCTTTGTGATAGATATGTTTATTCCTCTCACATAGGTAAAACTTTCTTTATGTTATGCAGTTTAGAAACTCTGTCATGGACGGATCCACAACAGGACATTCGAGAGCATATTCAGGCCTATGGTGAGAAACAAAATCTCGTCAGATAAAACTGGAGAGAAGCTTTTTGAGAAATTGCTTTGTGGTGTGTGCATTCCACTCAGGGAGTCATACCTCTTTTCTCATAAGGCAGTGTTTGAACACTGTTCCTGTAAAACCGAAAAAGTGATATTTCTGATTGCCTTGAATACTATGGTGAAGTGAAATATCCTAAAATAGAACCCAGAAAGAAGCATTCCAAGAAACTGCTCTCTGATATGTGCATTCATTTCACAGAGTTAAAGCTTACGCTCCGTTGCCCAGTTTGGAAGCTCTGTCTTTGAGAAATCTGCAAATGGATATTAAGTGGTGCCTGGAGGCTTGTAGTGAGCAAGGAAATGTCTTCCAATGAAAACTGGAGAGAAGTGTTCTGAGCAACTGCTTTGTGATGTTTGTATTCATAGCACAGAGTTCAATCATTGTTTGGGTTGAGGAGTTTGAAGTCACTGTTTCTGTGGAATCTGAGAAGGATATTTGGAGCATTTGAATATGGAAAAGAAATACCTCAATAAAACCAGAAGGAGCTTTCGAAACTGCTTCTCATGTTATTACTCACAGTTTCCTTTTTCATTGAGCAGTATTCTAACACTGTTTGTTCAGCAAGGGATATTCAGCTTTGAGGCTTACAGTAAAAAAGGAAATATCTTCAGAAACTGGAAAGAAGCTTTCTGTGAACTGTTTTTGATATTTATTCATCTCACATAGATAAACTTTCTTCATTCATAGGAACTCTGTGGGATTTTTGAAGGACATACAGGACAGCTATGAAAAGGAAATATCCTCACAAAAACTGGAAAGAAGCTTTCTGTGAAACTGTTTTGTGTTTTATTCATCTCACATAGATAAAGCTTATATTATGCAGTTTGAAACTCTGTCATGGATATTCGAAGGGACATTGGGAGCACATTCAGGTGTGGTGAAAAAGGAAATATCTTCCGTTCAAAACTGGAGAGAAGCTTTCTGAGAAACTGCTTTATGATGTGTGGATTCCACTCAGGGAGTAAAACCTCTTTTCTCATAAGTCAGTGTTTGAACACTGTTCCTGTAAAACTGAAAACGTGATATTTTGGAGTGCATTGAAGACTGTTTCAAAAGTGAAATATCCTGAAATAAAACCCAGAAAGAAGTTTCAAGAATTCTCTGATATGTGCATTCATTTCACAGAGTTAAACTTCTACTTTGCCCAGTTTGGAAACTGTGTTTTGAGGAATCTTGAAGGATATTAAGTGCCCAGGCCTGTGGTGAGCAAGGAAATGCCTTCCATTGAATACTGGAGAGAAGCTTTCTGAGCAACAGCTTTGTGATGTGTGTATTCATCTCATATAGTTAAATCATTGCTTGGATTGAGCAGTTTGAAATCACTGTATGTGGAACTGAGAAACGACATTTGGGAACACTCTTTAGAATATGCTGAAAAAGAAATACCCTCAGATAGAAACAGAAGGAAACTTTCCATGAAACTGCTCTGATGTGCACTCACACAAGTTACTTTTCATTGAGCAGTATTCTAACTGTTTTTGAGTCATGAAGGATATTAGCACTTTGAGGCTTATGGTGAAATCGGGAAATATCTTCTGAAAGAAACTGCATTGTGACGTGTGCATTCCACTCACAGAGTTATACTTTTCTTCAATTAGAGGACTGGTGAACGTCTTGTGCACAAAAAGCCAGTAAGGGACATTTGGGAGTACATGGACAGCTATAGTGAAAAATGAAATATCCTCACACAAAAACTGGAATGAAGCTTTCAATGAAACTGCTTTATGATAGATATGTTTATTCATCTCACATAGATAAAACTTTCTTTCTCTTACCAGTTTTGAAACACCGTCATGGACAGATTCACGAAGGGACATTAGGGAGCACATTCAGGCCTATGTTGAAATAGGAAATATCTTCAGATAAAAACTGGAAAGAAGCTTTCTGAGAAACTGCTTTGTGATGTGTGCATTTCACTCAGGGAGTTATATCTCTTTCCTCATAAGGCAGTGTTTGAACACTGTTCCTGTAAAACCGAAAAAGTGATTTTGATATGAAGACTATGGAAAAGTGAAATATCCTCAATAAAACGAAAGAAGCTTCAAGAACTGCTCTCTGATATGTCTCATTTCACAGAGTTAAAGCTTACTTACATTGCCCAGTTTGAAATCTGTCTTGAGAATCTGAAGGGATATTAAGTGACCAGAGGCTGGTGAGGAAAATTTGAAAAACTGGAGAGAAGCTTTGTGAGCAACTGCTGATGTGTTATTCATCTCATAGTTAAATCATTCTTGGATTGAGCAGTTTGAAATCACTGTTTCTGTGGAACCTGAGAAAGGACATTTGGGAGCTCAGAATATGGAAAAGAAATATCAGATAAAACCAGAAGAAGCTTTCTGTGAAACTGCTCTGATGTGAACCACAAAGCTTCTTTTCATTGCATTTGAACATGTTTTGAGCTGAAAGGGATATTCAGCTTTTAGAAAAAGGAAATATCTCAGAAAACTGGAGAGAAGCTTTCTGAGAGTGCTTTGTGATATGTGCATTCCACTCACAGAGTTATATCTTCAAGATAAACACTTTTGAGAAAAGAAGGATATTGGGAGCATGGCTTATGGTGAAAAAGGAAATATCTCAGAAAAACTGGAAAGAAGCTTTGAAACTGCTTTGTGTGTTATTCACTCAAGAGTTAAAATTCTTTATTAAGCAGTTTGAAATCTGTTGGAGAAGGGACATTGGGAGCACTTCAGTATGGTGAAAAGGAAATATCCTCAGATAAAACTGGAAAGAAGCTTTCTGTGAAACTGCTTTGTGATGTATTCATCTCACAGATAAGCTTCTTTCATTAGCAGTTTGAACACTGTATGCTGAAAGGATTTGGGAGCACATTCAGGCCTATGGTGAAAAAGGAAATATCTTCAGATAAAAACCAGAGAGAAGCTTTCTGAGAAACTGATTTGTGATATGTGCATTCCACTGAGGGAGTTATTCCTCTTTTCTTATAAGGCAGTGTTTGATCACTGTTCCTGTAAAACTGAAAAAGTGATATTTCAGAGCACATTGAAGACTATGGTGAAAAGTGAACCAACCTCAAATAAAACCCAAAAAGAATGATTCCAAGAAACTGCTCTCTGATATGTGCATTCATTTCAGAGTTAAAGTTTATATTCAGTTTGGAAACTCTGTCTTTGAGGAATCGAAGGGATATTATGGCACCCAGAGGCTGGTGAGAAGGAAATCTTCGAAAAACTGGAGAGAAGCATTCTGAGCAACTGCTTTGTGATGTGTGTATTCATCTCAGAGTTAAATCATACTTCAGATTGAGCAGTTTGAAATCACTCTTTCTGTGGAATCTGAGGAAGGACATTTGGGAAGGCTCTTTAGAATATGAAGAAATAAATATCCTCAGATAAAAAAAAAGAAGGAAACTTTCTGTGAAACTACTATGTGTCGTGTGAATTCCTCTCGCTAAGTTAAGCTTCTCTTTCCAATGAGCAATTTTCTAACACTGTTTATCATTGAATATTCCTTTGATTTTCAGTGAAACTATCTAGACAGTTATTTGTAAAGGATGGGAGCATTTGAGGCTTATGGTGAAAAGGAAATCTTCAGATAGAAACTGGAGAGAAGATTTCGAGGAACTGCTTTATGTGTGCATTCCACTCAGAGTTATTTTCTTCTCATAGGATTGAATCCTTTTGGAGAAAAAGCTACCAGGGGACCTTTTTGAGTATATGGATGGCTATGGTGAAAAAGGAAATACAGTCAGATAAAAAGTGGAAAGAATCTTTCTGTGAAACTGCTGTGTGATAGATGTGTTTATTCATTTCACATAGATAAAACTTTTCTTTCATTGAAACTGTCATGGACTGAAGGACATTCAGGAGCACATTCAGGCTAGGTGAAAAGGAAATATCCTCAGACAAAAGCTGGAAAGACGCTTTCTGTGAAATTGCCTTAGGAAAGATATGTCTATTCATCTCAGATAGTTAAAACTTTGTTTCTATTACGCAGTTTTGAATCTGTGTCACGGACCGATTCACAAAGGGACATTCGGGAGCACATTCAAGTCTCTGGAGAATTAGGAGATATCTTCTGATAAAAACTGAAGAGAATCTTTGTGAGAAACTGCCTTATGATGTGCACATTCCACTCAGGGAGTTATATCTCTTTTCTCATAAGGTAGTGTTTGAACTCTGTTCCTGTAAAACTGAGAAAGTGATATTTTCAGCGCATTTAATTCTATGGCGAATAGTGAAGTATCCTGAAATAAAACCCAGAAAGAAGCGTTCCAAAAAACTGCTCTCTGACGTGTGCAATGATTTCAGAGAGTTAATGCTTACAATATATTGTCGAGTTTGGAAACTCTGTCTTTGAGGAATCTGTGAAGGGATATTACATGGCTCCCGGAGGCTTGTGGTGAGAATGGAAATGTCTTCCGATGAAAACTGGGGAGAAGCTATCGGAGCAACTGCTTGGTGATGCGTGTATTCAACACAGAGAGTTAAATCATTCTTTGGAGTGAGCAGTTTGAAATCACTGTTTCTGTGGAATCTGAGAAAGGACATTTGGAACTGCTTTTAAGAATATGCTGAAAAAGAAATATCAAAAATCAAAAGGAAACTTTCTGTGAAACTCAGGTCATGTGATTCCACTCACAGTAAAGCTTCTGTTTTCATTGAGCAGTACTGTAACACTGTTTTAGGAATAGCTAAGGGATATTGGAGCGCTTTGAGGCTTATGGTGAAAAGGAAATATCTTCAGATAAAACTGGAGAGAAGATTGAACTGCTTTGTGATGTGTGCATTCCACTCACAGAGTTATACTTTCTTTCTCACAGAGATGTTTTGGAGAAAAGCTACAGGGGACATTGGAGTATAGATGGCTGGTGAAAAGGATATCCTCAGACAAAAAACTGGAAAGAAGCTTTCTGTGAAACTGCTTTGATAGATATGTATTCATCTCACATAGATAAAACTTTCTTTTATTAAGTTTTGAAACTGGTCATGGAGATCTGTGAAGGGACATTTGGGGATACATTCAGGCCTGTGAAAAGGAAATATCTTCAGATAAAACTGGAGAAGCATTCTGAAAAACTGCTTTGTGATGTGTGCATTCCACCAGGGACTTATACCTCTTTTCTCATAAGGCAGTGTTTGAGCACTGTTCCTGTAAAACTGAAAAAGTTATATTTTGCAGTGCATTGAAGACTACGGCAGAAAGTGAAATATCCTGAAATAAAAACCAGAAAGAACATTCAGAAACTGCTCTCTGGTGTTCATTTCAGAGAGTTAAAACTTTCTATTGCCAGTTTGGAAACTCTGCTTTGAGGAATCTGTGAAGGGATATTAAGTGGCAGAGGCTTGTGGTGAGGAAACTTCATGAAAACTGGAGAAGCTTTCTGAGCAACTGCTTTGTGATGTGTATTCATCTCATAGAGTTAAATCATTCTTTGAGCAGTTTGAAATCACTGTTTCTGTGGAACTGAAAGGACATTTGAACTCTTAAGAATATGCTGAAAAATATCTCAAAAAAAAACAGAAGAAACTTTCTGTGAAACTGCTCTGTCATGAATTCACTCACAGTTAAGCTTCTCTTTTCATTGAGCAGTATTCTAACACTGTTTTATGAGTCTGCGAGGATTGGAGCACTTTGAGGCTTATGGTGAAAAGGAAATATCTTCAGATAAAACTGGAGAAAGATTTCCAAACTGCTTTGTGATGTGCATTCCACTCACAGTTATACTTTCTTCTCATATTGAAATCTGTTTTGGAGAACTAAGGGACATTGGGAGTATATGGAATATGGTGAAAAGGAAATATCCTCAGACAAAACTGGAAAGAAGCTTTCTGAAACTGCTGATGATATGTATTCATCTCACATAGATAAAGCTTCTTTCTATTACGCAGTTTGAAACTGTCATGGAAATTAAGGACATTCAGCATTCAGGACTATGTGAAAAAGGAAATATCTTCAGATAAAACTGGAGAGAAGCTTTCTGAGAAACTTTGTGATGTGTATTCCACTCAGAGTTATACTTTCTTCATAAGGCAGTTTGAACACTGTTCTGTAAACTGAAAAGGATATTTTGCAGGCATTGAAGACTATGGAAAAGTGAAATATCAGAAATAAAACCCAGAAAAGCTTTCCAACTGCTCTTGTGCATTCATTTCAGAGAGTTAAAGCTTACACTACCTTGCCCTGTTTGGAAACTCTGTGTTTGAGGAATCTGTGAAGGGATATTAAGAGTTGCCCGGAGGCTAGTGGTAAGAAAGGAAATGTCTTCCGACAAAAACTGGACAGAACCTTTGGAGTAACTGCTTTGTGATGTGAGTATTCATTTCCTAGAGTTAAATCATTCTTTGGATTGAGCAATTTGAAATTACTGTTTCTGGGGAACGTGGGAAAGGACATCTGGGAAAGATCTTAAGAATATACTGAAAAAGAAATACCATCTGTTAAAATGGAGAAGAAAACTTTCTGTGAAACTGCTATATGTCATGTGAATTCCACTCGCATACTTAACCTTCTGTTTTCATTGAGCAGTATTATTACACTGTTTTTGGTGAGTCAGCTCAGGGATACTCGGGAGCCCTTTGAGGCTTACGGTGAAAACGGAAATATCTTCTGATAGATATTGGAGAGAAGATTTCCGAGGAGCTGCTATGTGACGTGTGCATTCCACTCACAGAGTTATAGTTTTCTTCTCATAGAGGTTGGAATCCTTTGGAAAAACTAGGACATTGGGATATATATGGAAGCTATGGTGAAAAATATCCTCAGACAAAACTGGAAAAGCTTTCTGTGAAACTTTGATAGATATGTCTATTCATCTCACATAGATAAACTTTTTCATTATAGTTTTGAAAATCATGGAGATTCGAAGGGACATTCAGCACATTCAGGCGTGTGGGGAAATAGGAAATATCTTCTGATAAATACTGGAGTAAAGCTTTCCAAGAGACTGCCTTGTGGTGTGTGCATTCCCCTCAGGAAATTATACGGCTTTTCTCATAAGACAGTGATCAAACACTGTTCCTGTAAAACAGAAAAAGTGATATTTTGCAGCCCATTGAAGACTATGGCAAAAAGGGAAATATCTAGAAATAAAACCCAGTTAGAAGCGTTCCAACAAAATGCTCTCTGACGAGTGCATTCATTTCAGAGAGTTTAAGCTTCCACAACATTGACCAGTTTGGAAACTCTGTCCTTGAGGAATCTGTGAAGGATATTAAGTGGGCCCAGACTTGTGGTGAAAAGGAAATGTCTTTGAAAACTGGAGAAGCTTTCAGCAACTGCTTTTGTGATGTGTGTATTCATCTCATAGACTTAAATCATTCTTTGGATTGAGCAGTTTGAAATCACTGTTTTAATGGAACCTTAGAAAGGACGTTTTGGAACACTCTTATGAATATGTTGAAAAAGAAATACCTTCTGATAAATACCAGAAGGAAACATTCTCTGAAACTGCTCTAGGTCACATGAAATCCACTCACACAGTTAGGTTTCTGTTTTCATTAAGCAGTATTCTAAAACTGTTTTAGGTTAGACAGCCAAGGAATACTCGGGAGCAGTTTCAGGCTTATGGTGAAAGCTGAAATATCTTCAGATAGATACTGGAGAGAAGATTTCAGAGGAGCTGATTTGTGACCTGTGCATTCCACTCACAGAGTTACACTTTTCTTCTCATAGAGGATTGGGTAATCCCATTTGGAGAAAAAACTACCAGGGACTTTCGGGATTCTATGGGCAGCTATGGAGAAAAAGGAAATATCCTCAGACAAAAACTGGAAAGAAGATTTCCGTGAAATTGCTGATAGTGTTCATTCTCACATAGATAAAGCTTTTCTATTACAGTTTTGAAACTGTCATGGAGATTCTGAAGGGACATTGGGAACACATTGGATGAGAATAGGAGATATCTTCAGATAATAACTGGAGAGAATCTTTCTGAGAAATTCTTTGTAATGTGCACATTCCACTCAGGGAGTTATACCTCTTTTCTCATAAGGCAGTGTTTGAACACTGTTCCTGTAAAGCTGAAAAACTGATACTTTGCAGTGCATTGAAGACTATGGCGAACAGCGAATTATTCTGAAATAAAACCCAGAAAGAAGCCTTCCAAGAAACTGCTTTCTGACGTGTACAATCATTTCAGACAGTTAAAGCTTACAGTACAATGGTCAGTTTGGAAACTCTGTGTTTGAGGAATCTATGAAAGGATATTACGTGTCTCCTGGAGGCTTGTGGTGAGAAAGGAAATGTCTTCCGATGAAAACTGGAGAGAAGCTTTCGGAGCAACTGTTTTGTGATGCATATATTCAACTCATAGAATTAAGTCATTCTTTGGACTGAGCAGTTTGAAATCACTGTTTCTGTGGAATCTGAGAAAGGACATTTGGGAACAATCTGAAGAATACGCTGAAAAAATCTCATAAAACCAGAAGAACTTTCTGTGAAACTGTTCTAGGTCACATGAATTCCACTCGCATAGTTAACCTTCTGTTTTCATTGAGCAGTATTCTAACAATGTTTTGGAGTCAGAAAGGGATATTGGGAGCGCTTTGAGGCTTATGGTGAAAAGGAAATATCTTCAGATAGAACTGAGAGAAGATTTCGAGGAGCTGCAGATGTGCATTCCACTCACAGAGTTATACTTTTCTCTCATAGGATTTGACTTTGGAGAAAAAGCTGGGACATTCGGATATGGACTATGCTGTAAAAGTAAGTATCCTCACACAATAACTGGAAAGAGGTTTTCTGAGAAACTACTTTGTGATAGATACGTCTGTTCATCTCACATAGATAAAAGTTTATTTCTACTATGGAGTTTTGAAGCTGCATCATGGGCAGATTCATGAAGGGACATACGGAAGCACATTCAGGCCTTTGGGGAAATAGGAAATATCTCCAGATAAAAACTGGAGAGAAGCTTGCTGAGAAACTGCTTTGTGATGTGTGCATTCCATTCAGGGAGTTATACCTCTTTACTCATAAGGGAGTGTTCCAACAGTGTTTCTGTAAAACTGAAAATGTGATATTTTGCAGCATTGAAGATGAAAAAAGTGAAATACCCAAATAAAACCAGAAAGAAGCAAGAAACTTCTCTGACGTGTATTCATTTCAGAGAGTTAAAGCTTCTCTTTCCCAGTTTGGAAATCCTGTATTTGAGGAATCTGTGAAGGGATATGAAGGGGCGCCCGGAGGCTTGCTGTGAGAAAGGAAAAGTCTTCCGTTGAAAACTGGAGAGACACTTTCAGAGCAACTGCTTTGTGATGTGTGTATTCACCTCATAGAGTTAAATCATTCTTTGGGTTGAACAGTTTGAAATCGCTGTTTCTGTGGAACCTGAGAAAGGGCATTTGGGAACGTTGTTAAGAATACATTGAAAAAGAAATACCTCTGATTAAAACCAGAAGGAATCATTCTGTGAAACTGCTCTAGGTCACGTGAATTCCAGTCACCCAGTTAAGCTTCTGTTTTCATTAAGCAGTATTCTAAAACTGTTTTAGGTTAGTCAGCTAAGGGATACTCAGGAGCGCTTTGAGGCTTACGGTGAAAGTGGAAGTTTCTTCAGATAGATACTGTAGAGAAGATTTCCAAGGAGCTGCTTTGTGACCTGTGCATTCCACTCACAGAGTTACATTTTTCTTCTCGTAGAGGATTGGGAAATCCCATTTGGAGAAAAAGCTACCAGGGGACATTCAGGATTATATGGATGGCTATGGTGAAAAAGGAAATATCCTCAGACAAAACTGGAAAGAAACTTTCTGTGAAATTGCTTTGGGAAAGATATATCTATTCATCTCACATAGATAAACTATCTTTCTATTAGCAGTTTTGAATCTACGTCACAGACGGATACATGAAGGGACATTCGGGAACACATTCAGGCCTCTGAAGAAATAGGAGATATCTTCAGATAAAAACTGGAGAGAATCTTTCTGAGAAACTGCTTTGTGATGTGTGTATTCCTCTCAGGAGTTATACCTCTTTTCTCATAAGGTAGTGCTTGAACACTGTTCCTGTAAAACTGAAAAACTGATACTTTCCAGTGCATTGAAGACTACAGTGAACAGTGAAATATCCTGAAACAAAACCCAGAAAGAAACGTTCCAAGAAATTGCTCCCTGACATTTGCATTTATTTCAGAGAGTTAAAGCTTACACTACGTTGCCCAGTTTGGTAAATCTGTGCTTGAGGAATCCGTGAAGGGATATGAAGTGACGCCCGGAGGCTTGTGGTGAGAAAGAAAACGTCTTCTGATGATAACTGGAGAGAAGTTTTTGGAGCAACTTCTCTCTGTTGTGTGTATTCATCTCATAGAGTTAAATCATTCTTTGGATTGAGCAGCTTGAAATCACTGTTTTAGTGGAACCTGAAAAAGGACATTTGGGAATGCTTTTAAGAACATGCTGAAAAATAAATAACCTCCGATAAAAATCAGGAGGAATCTTTCTGTGAAACTGCTATGTGTGAATTCCACTCAGAGTTAAGCTTCTCTTTTCAGCAGTATTCTAACACTTTTTGTTAGTCAGCTAAGGGATACTGGAGCGCTTTGAGGCTTAGGTGAAAGGAAATATCTTCAGATAAAACTGGAGAGAAGATTTGAGGAGCTGCTTGTGTGCATTCCACTCACAGAGTTACTTTTCTCATAGAGGATTGAACCGTTTGAAAAAAGCTACCAGGGGACATTCAGGTGTATATGGATGGTTATGGTGAAAAAGGAAATATCCTCAGACAAAAACTGAAAAGAAGGTTTCGCTGAAACTGCTTTGTGATAGATATGTCTATTCATCTCGCATAGATAAATTTCTTTTATTACCAGTTTGAAACTGTCATGGACGGATCTGAAGGACATTTGGGAACACATTCAGGCCTCTGAGAAAAGGAATATCTTCAGATAAAAAACTGGAGAGCTTTCGGAGAAACCACTTTGTGATGTGTGCATTCCACACAAAGAATTATTCCTCTTTTCTCAGCAGTTTGAACACTGTTCCTGTAAAACTGAAAAGGATATTTGCAGTGCATTGAAATATCCTGAAATAAAACTAGAAAGAAGCTTCAAGAACTTTCTGATATGTGCATTCATTCACAGAGTTAAAGCTTTACTTGCAGTTTGAAACCTGTCTTTGAGGAATCTGTGAAGGATTCTGGAATTAGGTTGGCTATGGTGAAAAAAGGAAATATCCTCAGACAAAACTGGAAAGAAGCTTTCTGAAACTGCTTTGAGATGTGTCTATTCATCTCACAGATAAAACTTCTTTCTCAGTTTTGATCTGTTCATGGAGGATTGAAGGACATTCAGAGCATGTTTCTGAGAAAAGGAATATCCAGATAAAACTGGAGAGAAGCTTTCTGAGAAACTGCTTTGATGTACATTCCACTCAGAGTTATACCTCTTAAGTGTTTGAACACTGTTCCTGTAAAACTGAAAGTGATATTTGCAGCATTGAAGACTATGGAAAAGTGAAATATCTGAAATAAACCCAGAAAGAGTGAAGAACTGTTTTCTGACGTATTCATTTCAGAGAGTTAAAGCTTACAACTCCCAGTTTGGAAACCTGTCTTTTGAGAATCTGAAGGATATGGGCAGAGGCTTGTGTGAGAAAGGAATCTTCAGAAAACTGGAGAAGCTTTGAGAACTGCTTTGTGATGTGTATTCATCCATAGAGTTAAATCATTCTTTGAGCAGTTTGAAATCACTGTTTGTGGAATCTGAGAAAGGACATTTGGGAACACTCTAAGCTATGGTGAAAAGAAATATCAATAAAACCAGAAGAAGCTTTCAGAAACTGCTCTGGTCATGTGAATTCCACTCACAGTTAAGCTTTTTTCATTGAGCAGTATTGAACACTGTTTTGAGTCAGAAGGATATTGGACACTTTGAGGCTTAGGTGAAAAAAGGAAATATCTTCAGATAAACTGGAGAGAAGATTTCTGAGAACTGCTTTGTGATGTGCATTCCATCATAGAGTTATACTTTTCTTTTCATAGAGGTTGAACACTGTTTGAGAAAAATAAGGGGACATTTGGGAATATATGGCTATGGTGAAAAGGAAATATCCTCAGACAAAAACAGAAAGAAGCTTTCAGAAACTGCTTTGATGATATGTCATTCATCTCAGATAGATAAAACTTTTTCTTTATGCAGTTTTGAAACTCTGATGGATGTGAAGGGACATTGACACATTCTGGCCTGTGAAAAATATCTTCAGAAAAACTGGAGAGAAGCTTTCTGAGAACTGCTTTGTGATGTGTGCATTCACTCAGAGTTAAATCTTTTTTTCATAAGGCAGTGTTTGAACACTGTTCTGTAAACTGAAAAGGATTTTTGGGCATTGAAGATATGGAAAAGTGAAATACCTCAAATAAAACCCAGAAAGAAGCTTCAAGAAACTGCTCTGTGATATGTGCATTCATTAGAAAGTTAAAGTTTCACTATTGCAGTTTGGAAACTCTGTTTGAGGAATCTGTGAAGGGATATAGCACCTGAGGCTTGTGGTGAAAAGGAAATCTTCAGATGAAACTGAGAGAAGATTTGAACTGCTTTGTATGTGTATTCATCTCATTGCGTTAAACCATTCCTTAGATTGAGCATTTTGAAATCACTGTTTCTGTGGAACCTGAAAGGACATTTGGGGACTTTAAGAATATGGAAAAAGGAAATATCAGATAAAACCAGAAGAAGCTTTCTGTGAAACTGCTCTGGTACGTGAATTCCACTCTCACAGTTAAGCTTCTTTTCATTGCAGTATTCTAAAACTGTTTTGGTTAGTCAGCTAAGGGATACTTTTGAGGTTTACGGTGAAAAGGAAATATCTTCAGAAAACTGGAGAGATTTCTGAGAACTGCTTTGATGTGTGCATTCCACTCACAGAGTTACTTTTCTTCTCATAGGATTGGGGAACATTTGTAAAAAAAAAGATTTTGGACAATGACATATGAGAAAAGTATCCTCAAAAAAACTGAAAGATTTCTGGAAACTGCTTTGATGTATTCATTCATCTCACATAGATAAAGCTTTTTCTATTGCAGTTTGAAACTTCGAGGATCTGAAGGGACATTGGGAGCACATTCAGGCTGTGAGAAAAGGAAATATCTTCAGATAAAAAACTGGAGAGAAGCTTTGAGAAACTGCTTTGTGATGTGCATTCCACTCAGAGTTATACCTTTTCTCATAAGGCAGTGTTTGAAATCACTGTTCTGTAAAACTGAAAAGGATATTTCAGTGCTTAAGAATATGGCAAAAGTGAAATATCCTGAAAAACCAGAAAGAATTTCCAAGAAACTGCTCTCTGTGCATTCATTTTGAGAGTTAAATCTCATTTGCCAGTTTAAACTCTGTTTAGGAATCAGAAGGGATATTATGGCGCTGAGGCTTGTGGTGTGAAAAGGAAATATCTTCATGAAACTGGAGAGAAGTTTCTGAAAACTGCTTTGTGATGTGTATTCACTCAGAGTTAAATCATTCTTAGGAGGAAATCACTGTTTCTGGAAAAGAGAAAGGACATTTGGGAGCTCTTAAGAATATGGTGAAAAAGAAATATCTCAGATAAAACCAGAAGGAAGCTTTCGAAACTGCTCTGTCATGAATCCATGTTTAAGTTTGTCTATTTTACAGTTTGAAACTGCTTTGGTCTGTGAAGGATATTCAGCACATTGAGGCTTATGGTGAAAAGGAAATATCTTCAGATAAACTGGAGAGAAGATTTCAGAAACTGCTTTGTGATGTGCATTCTCACTCTTTTAGAGGAGTCATTTGAGACACTCAGTTTTATAACTTTGAAAAAGGTTCCTGTAAAACTGAAAAAGTGATATTTTGCAGCGCATTGAAGATTATGGCGAAAAGTGAAATATCTGGAAATAAAACCCAGAAAGAAGTATTTCAAGAAACTGCTCTCTGAAGTCTACTTTCATTTCAGAGAGTTAAAGCTACACTACGTTGCACAGTTTGGAAATTCTGTCTTTGAGGAATCTGTAAAGGGATATTTAGTTGCGCCTGGAGGCTTGAGGTGACAAAGGAAACGTCTTCTGATAAACTGGAGAGAAGCAGGAGCAACAGCTTTGTGATGTGTGTATTTATCTCATAGAGTTAAATCATTCTTTGGATTGAGAAGTTTGAAATCACTGTTGTCTGGAAACTGAGAAAGGACATTTGGGAACGTTCTTAAGAATATGCTGAAAAAGAAATACAATCCGATAAAAACCAAAAGGAAACTTTCTGTGAAACTGCTCTGGGTCACTTGAATTAATTTATAGTTAAGCTTCTGTTTTCATTGCAGTATTCTAACACTGTTTTTTAGAGCTAAGGGATACTGGAGCTTTGAAGCTTATGGTGAAAATGAAAATATCATCAGATAGATAATGAACAGAAGATTTCCTCAGAGCTGCTTTGTGATGTGTGCATTCCACTCACAGAGATATACTTTTCTTCTCATACAGGATTGGGGAATCTGGTTTGGAGAAAAATCTACCAGGGGACATTAGGGAGTATATGGACGGGTATGGTGAAAAAGCAAATATCCTCAGACAAAAACTGGAAAGAAGATTTCTGTAATACAGCTTTGGGATAGATATGTCTATTCATCTCAGATTGATAAAACATTTTTTCTATTACACAGTTTTGAATCTGTGTCATGGACGGATTTGTGAAGGGATACTCAGAAGCACATTCAGGCCTGTGGGAAAATAGGAGATATATTCAGAAAAAAATCGGAGAGAAGCTTTCTGAGAAACTGTTTTGTGATGTGTGCATTCCACTCAGGGAGTTATACCTCTTTTCTCATAAGGCAGTGTTTGAACACTGTTCCTGTAAAACTAAAAAGATGATATTTTGCATTGCATTGAAGACTATGGAGAAAAGTGAAAAACACGGAAGTAAAACCCAGAAGGAAGCGTTCCAAGAAACTGCTCTCTGACGTGTGCACTCATTACATAGAGTTAAAGGTTACAATACATTGCCCAGTTTGGAAACTCTCTGTTTAAGGAATCTGTGAAGGTATATGGAGTGGCTCCTAGAGGCTTCTGGTGAGAAAGGAAATGTCTTCCCATGAAAACTGGTGAGCAGCTTTCGGAACAACTGCTTTGTGTTGTGTGTATTCATCTCATAGAGTTAAATCATTCTTTGGATTGAGCAGTTTGAAATCACTGTTTTAGTGGAACCTTAGAAAGGACATTTGGGAACGCTCTTAAGAATATGTTGAAAAAGAAATACCTTCCGATAAAAACCAGAAGGAAACATTCTGTGAAACTGCTCTAGGTCACGTGAATTCCACTCGCACAGTTAAGCTTCTGTTTTCATTAAGCAGTATTCTAAAACTGTTTTAGGTTAGTCAGCTAAGGGATACTCGGGAGCGCTTTGAGGCTTATGGTGAAAGTGGAAATATCTTCAGATAGATACTGGAGAGAAGATTTCCGAGGAGCTGCTTTGTGACCTGTGCATTCCACTCACAGAGTTACACTTTTCTTCTCATAGAGGATTGGGGAATCCCGTTTGGAGAAAAAGCTACCAGGGGACTTTCAGGATTCTATGGATGGCTATGGTGAAAAAGGAAATATCCTCAGACAAAAACTGGAAAGAAGATTTCTGTGAAACTGCTTTGGGATAGATATGTCTATTCATCTCACATAGATAAAACTTTCTTTCTATTACGCAGTTTTGAAACTGCATCATGGATGGATTCGCAAAGGGACATTTGGGAGCACATTCAGGCGTTCAGTGAAAAAGCAGATATCTTCAGATAAAAACTGGAGAGAAGCTTTCTGAGAAACTGCTTTGTGATGTGTTTATTCCACTCAGGGAGTTATACCTCTTTTCTCATAAGGCAGTGTTTGAACACTGTTCCTGTAAAACTGAAAAACTGATACTTTGCAGTGCATTGAAGACTATGGCGAACAGTGAAATATCCTGAAATAAAACCCAGAAAGAAGTGTTCCAAGAAACTGCTCTCTTACCTGTGAATTTATTTCAGAGAATTAAAGCTTTGATCAGGTTGCCCAGTTTGGATACTCTGTCTTTGAGGAATCTGTGAAGGGATATTCAGTGTCGCCTGGAGGCTTGTGGTGAGAAAAGAAACGTCTTCCACCGAAAACTGAACAGAAGCTTTTGGAGCAACTTCTTTGTGATGTGTGTATTAATCTCGTAGAGTTAAATCATTCTTTGGATTGTACAGTTTGAAATCACTGTTTCTTTGGAACCTCAGAAAGGATATTTAAGAACATCCTTAAGAATATGCTGAAAAAATAATACTCTCCAATAAAAAACAGAAGGAAACATTCTGTGAAACTGCTCTAGGTAACGTGAATTGCATTCGTACAGTTAAGCTTCTGTTTTCATTGAGCAGTATTCTAACACTGTGTTTAGTGTGTAAAGGGATATTCGAGAGCGCTTTAAGTCTTATCGTGAAAATGGAAATATCTTCAGATAGAAACTGGAAAGAAGATTTCAGAGGAGCTGCTTTGTTATGTGTGCATTGCACTCACAGAGATTTACCTTTCTTGTCATACAGCATTGGGAAAACCCTTTTGTAGAAATAGGTACCAGGGGACATTCGGGAGTATATGGATGGCTATGGTGAAAAAGGAAATATCCTCAGACAAAAACTGGAAAGAAGCTTTCTGTGAAACTGCTTTGGGATAGGTATGTCTAGTCATCTCACATAGATAAAGCTTTCTTTCTATTACGCAGCTTTGAACCTGCGTCATGGATGGATTCGTGAAGGGACATTCGGGAACACATTCAGGCCTCTGGAGAAATAGGAGATACCTTCAGATAAAAACTGGAGAGTATCTTTCTGAGAAACTGCTTTGTGATGTGTGCCTTCCACACAGGGAGTTATACCCCTTGTCTCACAAGGCAGTGTTTGAACACTGTTCCTCTAAAACTGACAAACTGATACTTTGCAGTGCATTGAAATGTCCTGAAATAAAACCGAGAAAGATGCCTTCCAAGAAACTGCTCTCTGATATGTGCAATCATTTCAGAGAGTTAAAGCTTATAATACGTTGTCCATTTTGGAAACTATGCCTTGGAGGAATCTGTGAAGGTCTATTACGTGGCGACTATGGTTGGCTATTTTGAAAAAGCAAATATCCTCAGACAAAAATTGGAAAGAAGACTTTTGTGAAACTGCTTTGAGATAGATACGTCTATTAATCTCACATAGATAAAACCTTCTTTCTATTATGCAGTTTTGACTCTGTGTCATGGACGGATTCATGAAGGCACATTCAGGAGCACTGGAGCCTCTGGAGAAATAGGAGATATTCTCAGGTGAAAACTGGAGAGAATCTTTCTGAGAAAATGCTTTGTGATGTCCACATTCCACTCAGGGAGTTATACCTCTTTAAGTGTTTGAACACTGTACCTGTAAAACTGAAAAGCTGATACTTTGCAGTGCATTGAAGACTACGGCAAACAGTGGAACATCCTGAAATAACACCCAGAAAGAAGCGTTCCAAGAATCTGTTTTCTGACGTGTGTAATCATTTCAGAGAGTTGAAGCTTACAATACGTTGTCCTGTTTGGAAACTCTGTCTTTGAGTAATCTGTGAAGGGATATTACCCGGCGCCCAGAGGCTTGTGGTGAGAAAGCAAACGTCTTCCGATGTATACTGGAGAGAAGCTATCGGAGCAACTGCTTTGTGATGCGTGTACTCAACTCATAGAGTTAAATCATTCTTTGGACTGAGCAGTTTGAAATCACTGTTTCTGTGGAATCTGAGAAAGGACATTTGGGAACACTCTAAGGTCTATGCTGAAAAACAAATACTTTCCAATGAAAACCAGAAGGAAACTTTCTGTGAAACTGCTCTAAGTCATGTGAAGTCCACCCACACAGTTAAGCTTCTGTTTTCATTGAGCGGTATTGTAACACTGTTTTTGTTTAGTCTATGAAGTGATATTCGGTATCACTTTGAGCTTACAGTGAAAAAAGAAATACCTTCAGATAACTACTAGAGAGAAGATTTCCGAGAATCTGCTTTGTGACGTGTGCATTCCAGTCATAGAGTTATACTTTTCTTTTCATAGAGGATTGGGGAATCCCGTTTGGAGTAAACACTACCAGGGGACATTCGGGAGTATATCGATGGCTATGGAGAAAAAAGAAATATCCTCAGACAAAAACTAGAAAGATGTTTTCTGTGAAACTGCTTAGGGATAGGTATGTCTATTCATCTCAGATCGATAAAACTTTTTTCCTTTATGTAGTTTTGAATCCGCGTCATGGACGTGTTCGTGAAGGGACACTCAGAAACACATTCTGGCCTTTGGGGAAATAGGAGATATCTTCAGAAAATAATTGGAGAGAAACTTTCTGAGAGACTGTTTTGTGATGTGTGCATTCAACTCAGGGAGTTACACATCTTTTTTCATAAGGCAGTGTTTGCACACTGTTCTTGTAAAACTGAAAAGGTGTTATTTTTCAGGGCATTGAAGATGATGGCAAAAAGTGAAAAACCCGGAAATAAAACCCAGAAAGAAGCATCCCAAGTAACTACTCTGTGATATGTGCATTCATTAGAAGGAGTTAAAGTTTACACTACGTTGCCCAGTTTGGAAACTCTGTGTTTGAGGAATCTGTGAAGGGATATTAAGTGTCACCTGGAGGCTTGTGGTAAGAAAAGAAAGGTCTTCTTATGACAACTGTAGAGAAGATTTAGGGTCAACTCCTTTCTGTTCTGTGTATTCATCTCATAGAGTTAAATCATTCTTTGGATTGAGCATTTTGAAATCACTGTTTTGGTGGAACCTTAGAAAGGACATTTGGGAACGTTCTTAAGAATATATTGAAAAAGAAATACCTTCCAATAAAAACCAGAAGGAAACATTCTCTGACACTGCTCTAGGTCACGTGAATTCCACTCGCACAGTTAAGCTTCTGTTTTCATTAAGCAGTATTCTAAAAGTGTTTTAAGTTAGTCAGCTAAGGGATACTTGGGAACGCTTTGAGGTTTACGATGAAAGCAGAAATATCTTCAGATAGATACTGGAGAGAAGAATTCCGAGGAGCTGCTTTGTGACCTGTGCATTCCACCCACAGAGTTACACTTTTCTTCTCCTAGAGGATTGGGGACCCCCATTTAGAGAAAAATCTACCAGGGGACTTTTAGGATTCTATGGACAGCTATGGAGAAAAAGGAAATATCCTCACACAAAAACTGGAAAGAAGATTTCCGTGAAATTGCTTTCGGATAGGTATGTCTAGTCGTCTCACATAGATAAAGCTTTCTTTCTATTACATAGTTTTGAATCTGCATCACAGACAGATTCCCGAAGGGACATTCGGGAGCACATTCAGGCCTCTGGAGAAATAGGAGATATCTTCAGATAAAAACTGGAGAGAATCTTTCTGAGAAACTGCTTTGTGATGTGCACATTCCACTCAGGGAGTTATACCTCTTTTCTCATAAGGCAGTGTTTGAACACTGTTCCTGTAAAACTGAAAAAGTGATACTTTGCAGTGCATTGAAGACTATGGTGAACAGTGAAATATCCTGAAACAAACCCCAGAAAGAAGCATTCCAAGAAACTGCTCCCTGACGTGTGCAATCATTTCAGAGAGTTAAATCTTACAATAAGTTGACCAGTTTGGAAACTCTGTCTTTGAGGAATCTGTGAAGGGATATTGCATGGCGCTTGGAGGCTTGCAGTGAGAAAGGAAACATCTTCCGATGAACACTGGAGAGAAGTTTCAGAGCAACTACTTTGTGATGCATGTATTCAACGCAGAGTGAAATCATTCTTTGGAGTGAGCAGTTAGAAATCATTGTTTCTGTGCAATCTGAGAAAGGCATTTGGGAATGCTCTTAAGAATATGCTGAAAAAGAAATACTCTCCAATAAAAACCAGAAGGAAACTTTCTGTGAAACTGCTCTAGATCATGTGACGTGAACTCACAATGTTAAGCTTCTGTTTTCATTGAGCAGTATTGTAACACTGTTTTTGTTTAGTCTGTGAAGTGATATTCGGTAGCGCATTGAGGGTTATGGTGAAAAAGGAAATACCTTCAGATAACAACTGGAGAGAAGATTTCCCAGAAGCTGCTTTGTGACCCGTGCATTAAACTCACAGAATTTTACTTTTCTTCCCAGAGGGAATTGCGGAATCACGTTTGTAGTAAACACTAGCCGGGGACATTTGGGAGTATATGGACGGCTATGATGAAAAAGGAAATATCCTCAGACTGTAAAACTGAATAAGTGATATTTTGCAGCACATTGAAGACTGTGGCGAAAAGTGAAATATCCTGAAATAAAACCCAGAAAGAAGCATTCCAAGAAGTTGCTCCCTGACGTATGCATTCATTTCAGAGAGTTAAAGCATACACTACGTTGCCCAGTTTGGAAATTCTGTGTTTCAGGAATCTGTGAAGGGATATGAAGTGTCACCTGGAGGCTTACGGTGAGAAAGAAACGTCTTCTGACTAAAACTGAACAGAAGCTTTAGGAGCAGCTGCCTTGTGATGTGTGAATTCATCTCGTAGAGTAAAATCATTCTTTGGATTGAGCAGGTTGAAATCACTGTTTCTGTGGAACCTGAGAAAGGACATTTGGGAACACTCTTAAGTATATGCTGAAAAAGCAATACCCTTCGTTAAAACCAAGAAGGAAATTTTCTGTGAAACTGCTATAGGTCACATGAATTCGACTCGCATAGTTAACTTTCTGTTTCCATTGTGCAGTATTCTAACACTGTTTTTGATGAGTCAGCTAAGGGATACTCAGGAGCGCTTTGAGGCTGTCAGTGAAAATGAAAATATCTTGAGATAGATACTGGAGAAAAGATTTCCGAGGAGTTGCTATGTGACGTGTGCATTCTGCTAACAAAGTTATACTTTTCTTCTCATAGAGGATTTTGGTACCCCATTGGGTGAAAACGCTAACAGGGGACATTAGGGAGAATATGGATGGCTATGGTGAAAAAGAAAATATCCTCAGACAATAACCAGAAAGAAGATTTCTGTTAAACTGCTTTGGGATAGATATGTCTCTTCATCTCAGATAGATAAAACATATTCTATTACACATTTTTGAATCTGTGTCATGGACGGATTCGTGAAGGGTCACTCGGAAGCACATTCAGGCCTGTGGGGAAATAGGAGATATCTTCAGAAAAAAATTGGAGAGAAGCTTTCTGAGAAACTGTTTTGTGATGTGTGCATTCCACTCAGGGAGTTATACCTCTTTTCTCATAAGGCAGTGTTTGAACACTGTTCCTGTAAAACTGAAAAGGTGATATTTTGCAGGGCATTGAAGACTATGGTGAAAAGTGAAAAACCCGGAAATAAAACCCAGAAGGAAGCGTTCCAAGAAACTGCTCTCTGACGTGTGCATTCATTACAGAGAGTTAAAGGTTACACTACGTTGCCCAGTTTGGAAACTCTGTGTTTGAGGAATCTGTGAAGGGATATTAAGTGGCGCCCGGAGGCTTGTGGTGAGAAAGGAAACGTCTTCTGATGAAAACTGGAGAGAAGATTTCGGGGCAAGTCCTTTCTGTTGTGTGTATTCATCTCATAGAGTTAAATCATTCTTTGGATTGAGCAGTTTGAAATCACTGTTTTAGTGGAACCTTAGAAAGGACATTTGGGAACGCTCTTAAGAATATGTTGAAAAAGAAATACCTTCTGATAAAAACCAGAAGGAAACATTCTGTGAAACTGCTCTAGGTCACGTGAATTCCACTCGCACAGTTAAGCTTCTGTTTTCATTAAGCAGTATTCTAAAACTGTTTTAGGTTAGTCAGCTAAGGGATACTCGGGAGCGCTTTTGCTCTCATGGTGAAAGCAGAAATATCTTCAGATAGATACTGAAGAAAAGATTTCCGAGGAGCTGCTTTGTGACTTGTGCATTCCACTCACAGAGTTACACTTTTCTTCACATAGAGGATTCGGGGACCCTGTTTGGAGAAAAAGCTACCAGGGGACATTTGGGATTCTCTTGACAGTTATGGTGAAAAAGGAAATATCCTCAGACAATAACTGGAAAGAAGATTTCTGTGAAACCACTTTGGGATAGGTATGTCTATTCATTTCACATAGATAAAACTTTCTTTCTCTTATGCAGTTTTGAACCTGCATCATGGACGGATTCGCGAAGGGACATTCGGGAGCACATTCAGGCCAGTGTAGAAATAGGAGATATCTTCAGATAAAAACTGGAGAGAATCTTTCTGAGAAACTGCTTTGTGATGTGTGCATTCCACTCAGGGAGTTTTACCTCTTTTCTCATAAGGCATTGTTTGAACACTGTTCCTGTAAAATTGAAAAATGGATACTTTGCAGTGTATTGAAGATTATGGCGAACAGTGAAATATTTTGAAATAAAACCCAGAAAGAATCATTCGAAAAAAACTGCTCTCTGAAGGGTGCATTCATTTCAGAGAGTTAAAGCTTACACTACTTTGCCCACTTTGGAACCTCCGTCTTTGAGGAATCTGTGAATTGATATTAAATGACGCCCGGAGGGTTGTGGTGAGATAGGAAATGTCTTCTGATGAAAACTGGAGAGAAGCTTTCGGAGCAACTGCTTCGTGATGTGTGTACTCGTCTCATAGAGTGAAATCATTCTTTGGATTGAGCAGTTTGAAATCACTGCTTCAGTGGAACCTGAGAATGGACATTTGGTAAGGTTCCTAAGAATATGTTGAAAAAGCAATACACTCCAGAAAAAAACAGAAAGAACTTTCTGTGAAACTGCTCTAGGTCACGTAAATTTCACTCACACAGTTAAACTTCCGTTTTCATAGAGCAGTATTCTAACACTGTTTTAGGTTAGACAGCTAAGGGATACGTGGGAACACTTTTAGGCTTACGGTGAAAACGGAAATGTCTTCAGATAGATACTGGAGAGAAGATTTCCGAGGAGTTACTTTGTGATGTGTGCAATCCATACACAGAGTTATACCTTTCTTCTCATAGAGGATTAAATCCTTGGAGAAAAGCTACCAGGGACATTGGAGTATAAGGATGCTATGGTGAAAAGGAAATATCCTCAGACAAAAACTGGAAAGAAGTTTTCTGTGAAACTGCTTTGGGATAGATATATCTATTCATCTCACATAGATAAAACTTTCTTTCTATTATGCAGTTTTGAAACTGTATCATTGACGGATTCACAAAAGGACATTCAGGAGCACATTGATCCCTGAGGGGAAATAGGAGATATCGTCAGATGAAAACTGGGTAGAAGCTTTCTGAGAAACTGCTTTGTGATGTGTGCATTCCATCAGGGAGTTATACCTTTTTTCTCATAAGGCAGTGTATGAACACTGTTCCTGTAAAACTGAAAAGGATATTTGAACATTGAAGACTGGTGAAAGTGAAATATCCAAAAATAAAACCAGAAAGAAATTCAAGAAACTGCTTCACTGTATTCATTTCAGAGTTAAAGCTACTACGTTGCCCAGTTTGGAAACTCTGTCTTTGAGGAATCTGTGAAGGGATATTAAGGGCGCCTGAGGCTTTGGTGAGAAGGAAACGTCTTCCGATGACAACTGGAGGGAAGGTTTCTGAGCAAGTTCTTTGTGATATGTGTATTCATCTCATAGAATTAAATCATTCTTTGGATTAAGCAGTTTGAAATCACTGTTTCTGTGGAACCTGAGAAAGGACATTTGGTAATGCTCTTAAAAATATGCTGAAAAAGAACCTCAGAAAACCAGAAGGAAACTTTCTGTGAAACTGCTTGTCAGTATTCCACTCACACACAGTTAAGCTTCTGTTTTCATTGAGTATTCTAACACTGTTTTGAGTCAGCTAAAGGATACAGGAGCGCTTTGAGGCTTATGGTGAAAAGGAAATATCTTCAGATAGAAACTGGAGAGAAGATTTCTGAGGAGCTGCTTTGTGACGTGTGCATTCCACAGAGTTATACTTTTCTCATAGAGGTTGAATCCTTTTGAAAAAGCTAGGGACATTTGGAGTATATGAAGGCTAGGTGAAAAGGAAATATCCTCAGACAAAAACTGGAAAGAAGCTTTCAGAAACTGCTATAGATATGTCATTCATCTCACATAGATAAAACTTTCTTTCTATTACAGTGTTTGAAACTGTCTGTAAGGAACTGAAGGACATTGAGCATTCATGTGTGAAAAGGAGTCTTCAGATAAAAACTGGAGAAGCTTTCTGAAAACTGCTTTGTGATGTGTATTCATCTCAGAGTTAAACCTTCTATTGAGCAGTTTGAAATCACTGTTTTGTAATCTGAAAGGACATTTAAATGCTCAAAATATGAAAAGAAATATCGAAAACCAGAAGAAGCTTTCAGATACTCTGTGCATTCCTCATATTTTAATCTTTTCATTGAGTAACACTGTTTGTTTAGAGAAGATTTTGGACTTTTGAGGTTATGGTGAAAAGGAAATATTCAGATAACTGGAGAGAAGCTCTGAGAACTGCTGTGATGTGCATTCCACTCAGAGTTAAATTTCTTCTCATACAGCATTGAAACCCTTTGGAGAAAAAGTCAAGATATTGGGAGCATTATGTGAAAAGAAATATCCTCAGAAAACTGGAGAAGCTTTCTGAAACTGCTTGTATGTGTCATCTCACATAAGTTTATTTCATAGCAGTTTGATGGATGGATCTAAGGATATTGGGAGCTCAGGACTATGGTGAAAAGGATCCTCAGATAAAAAACTGAAAGAAGCTTTCAGAAACTGCTTTGATGTATGTCATCTCACATAGATAAACTTTCTTTCATTACAGTTTGAAACTGCCATGGATGGATCTGTGAAGGACATTGGGACACATTCATGGTGAAAAGGAAATATCTTCAGATAAAACTGGAGAAGCTTTCTGAGAACTGCTTTGTGTGTGCATTCCACTCAGAGTTATACTTTTTCTCATAAGGCAGTGTTTGAACACTGTTCTGTAAAACCAAAAAGTGATATTGCACATTGAAGACTATGGTGAAAAGGAAATATCTCAATAAAACCCAGAAAGAAGCTTCCAAGAAACTGCTCTGATATTCCACATAGAGTTAAGCACTTTCATTTCAGTTTGGAAACTGTCTTTGAGGAATCTGAAAGGGACATAGGGCAGGGGGTGAGAAAGGAAATCTGAAAAACTGGAGAGAAGCTTCGGAACAAGTGTTTTGTGATGTGTGTATTTATCTCATAGAGTTAAATCATTTTTTGGATTGAGCAGTTTGAAATCATTGCTTCTGTGGAACCTGAGAAAGGATATTTGGGAACGCTCTTAAGAATGTGCTGAAAAGAAATACCTCAATAAAAACCAGAAGAAACTTTCTGAAAACTGCTCTGTGTCATATGAATTCCACTCACACAGTTCAGCTTTTCTTTTCATTGAGTATTCTAACATTTTTGTAGTCAGCTAAGGAATACTCAGGAGTGCTTTGAGGCTTGGTGAAAAGGAAATATCTTCAGATAAAACTGGAGAGAAGATTTCAGACTGCTGTGACGTGTGCATTCCACTCAGAGTTATCTTTCTTCATAGAGGATTGAACCTTTGGAGAAAAAGCTACCAAGGGACATTCAAGAGTATATGGATGGCTATGGTAAAAAAGGAAATATCCTCAGATGGAAACTGGAAAGAAGATTTCTGTAACAGCTTTGTGATAGATACGTTTATTCATCTCACATAGATAAAATTTTCTTTCTGTTACGCATTTTTAAAACGTGGTCATGGACGGATTCGTGAAGGGACATTTGGGAGCACATTCAGGCCTATGGTGAAATAGGAAATATATTCAGATAAAAAATGGAGAGAAGCTTTCTGAGAAACTACCTTGTGATGCATGCATTCCACTCAGGTAGTGTACCTCCTTTCACATAAGACAGTGTTTGAACACTGTTTCTGTAAAACTGAAAACGTGATATTTTGGAGCACAATGAAGACTATGGCAAAAAGTAAAATATCCTCAAATAAAACTGAGAAAGAACCATTCCAAGAAACTGCTCTCTGATACATGCATTCATTTCACAGAGTTAAAGCTTACTCTACTTTGCCCAGTCTGGAAACTCTGTCTTTGAGGAATCTGCAAAGGGATATTAAGTGGCGCCTGGAGGCTTGTGGTGAGAAAGGAAACATTTTCTGATGAAAACTGGAACAAAGCTTTCGGAGCAACTGCTCTGTGATGTGTGCATTTATCTCATAGAGTTAAATCATTCATTGGATTGAGCAGTTTGAAATCACTGTTTCTGTGGAACCTGAGATAGGACGTTTGGGAACACACATAAGAATATGCTGAAAAGGAAATATAGATAAAAAAAACCAGAAGAACTTTCTGTGAAACTGCTTGGTCATGCATTCTTCCACAGTTAAGCTTCTGTTTTCATTGAGCAGTATTCTAACACTGTTTTAGGAGTCAGCTAAGGATATCTGGGAGCACTTTGAGGCTTATGGTGAAAAGGAAATATCTTCAGATAGAACTGGAGAAGTTTGAGAGCTGCTTTGTGTGCATTCCACTCACAGAGTTATACCTTTCTTCTCATAGAGGATTGAATCCTTTGGAAAAACCAGGGACATTTGGAGTATAAGAGGCTATGGTGAAAAGGAAATATCCAGACAAAAACTGAAAAGAAGTTTTCTCTGAAACTTTTTTGTGATAGATATGTCTAGACATCTCACATAGAAAAAACTTTCTTTCCATTACGCAGTTTGAATCTGCGTCATGGCCGGGTTCTTGAAGGGACCTTCGGGAGCACATTCCGGCCTGTGGGGAAATAGGAGATATCTTCAGCTAAAAACTGAAGAGAAGCTTTGTGAGAAACTGTTTTGTGATGTGTGCATTCCACTCAGGGAGTTATACCTCTTTTCTCATAAGGTAGTGTTTGACCACTGTTCCTGAAAAGCTGAAAAAGTGATATTGTGCAGCTAATTGAAAACTATGAAGAAAAATGAAATATCCTGAAATAAAACCCAGAAAGAAGTGTTCCAAGTTACTGCTCTCTGACGTGTGCATTAATTTCAGAGAGTTAAAGCTTACTCTTCATTTCCCAGTTTGGAAACTCTGTCTTTGAGGAATCTGTGAAGGGATATTTAGTGGTGCCCAGAGGTTTGTGGTGAGAAAGGAAACGTCTTCTGATGAAAACTGGAGAGCAGCTTTCTGATCAACTGCTTTGTGATGTGTGTATTCATCTCATAGACTTAAATCATTCTTTGGACTGAGCAGTTTGAAATCACTGTTTCTGTGGAACCTGAGAAAGAACTTTTGGGAACGCTGTTAAGAATAGGCTGAAAAGTAATACCCTCTGATAAAAACTAGAAGGAAACATTCATTGGAACTGCTCTAGGTCATGTGACTTCTACTCACATAGTTAAGCTTTTGTATCTTTGAGCAGTATTCGAACATTATTTTAGGTTAGTCAGCTAAGAGATACTCGGGAGCGCTTTGAGTCTTATGGTGAAAACTGAAGTATCTTCAGATAGAAATTAGAGAGAAGATTTCCGAGGAGCTGCTTTGTGGCATGTGCATTCCACTCACAGTATTATACCTTTCTTCTCATAGAGATTAATTTTTGAGAAAAAGCTACCAGGGACATTGGAGTATATGATATGATGAAAAAGTAAATATCCTCAGACAAAAACTGGAAAGAAGATTTCTGTGAAACTTCTTTGTGATAGATATGTCTATTCATCTCAGAGAGATAAAACTTTCTTCCTATTATGCAGTTTTGAAACTATGTCAAAGATAAAGGCGGGAGAAAACTTTCTGAGAAATGGCTTTGTGATGTGCACATTCCACTCAGGGAGTTATACCTCTTTTCTCATAAGGCAGTGTTTGAACACTTTTCCTGTAAAACTGAAAAAGTGATATTTTGCAGCACATTAAAGACTATGGCGTAAAGTGAATTATCTCATAAAAACCCAGAAAGAATTCAAGAAACTTCTGTGTGCATTCATTCACAGAGTTAAATTACTACATTGCTCAGTTTGAAATCTTGAGGAATATGAAAGGATATTAAGTGGTGCCCAGAGGCTGTTGAAAGGAAATGTCTTCTGAAACTGAGAAACTGAGAACTGCTTGATGTGATTCATCTCACAAGTGTGAACTCTCTGTTAGTTAGCTTCTTTTCATTGAGCAGTTTCTCACTGTTTTATTTAGTGTGAAGGATATTCAGGGCTTCTGAAAAGGAAATATCTGATAGAACTGAGAGAAGCTTTCTGAGAACTGCTTTGTGATGTGTGCATTCCACTCAGATTATACTTTTCTTCTCATAGAGGATTAATCTTTTGGAGAAAAAGAACCAAGGACATTGGGACTATGGATGGCCCTGGTGAAAAAGGAAATATCCTCAGATAAAAACTGGAAAGAAGATTTCAGTGAAACTACTTTTTGATAGATATGTTTATTCTTCTCACATAGATAAAACTTTCCTTTTATTATGCAGTTTGAAACTCATCATGGATATTCTGAAGGATTCAACACATTCAGGCTATGGTGAAAAAGGAAATATCTTCAGATAAAACTGGAGAAGCTTTCTGAAAACTGCTTTGTGATGTGTGCATTCCACTCAGAGTTATACCTTTTCTCATAAGGCAGTGTTTGAACACTGTTTTGTAAAACTGAAAAAGTGATATTTGCAGAAGACTATGAAAAGTGAAACATCCTGAAATAAAACCCAGAAAGAAGTGTTCCACGAAACTGCTCTCTGACGTGTGCATTCATTTCAGAGTTAAAGCTTTACATTTCCAGTTTGGAAACTCTGTCTTTGAGGAATCTGAAGGATATTAAGTGGCATTCTGTGGAGAAAGGAAATGTCTTCCACTGAAAACTGGAGAGAAGCTTTCTGAGCAACTGCTTTGTGATGTGTGTATGCATCTCATAGAGTTAAGTCATTCTTTGGATTGAGCAGTTTGAAATCACTTTTTCTGTGGTACCTGAGAAAGGACATTTGGGAACGCTTTTAAGAATATGCTGAAAAGAACTACTCTCCGATAAAAACCATAAGGAAGCTTTCTGTGAAACTGCTCTGTCATGAATTCCATTCACAGTTAAGCTTTCTTTTCATTGAGCAGTATAACACTGTTTTAGTGCCAGCTAAGGGATATTGGAGCTTTGAGGCTTATAGGTGAAAAAGGAAATATCTTCAGATTGAAACTAGAGAGTTTTCTGAGGACATATTTTGTGACGTGTGCATTCCACTCACAGAATTATACTTTTCTCATAGAGGTTGAATCCTTTTGGAGAAAAAGCTACCAGGACATTCAGAGCTATGATGTATGAAAAAGGAAATATCCTCAGACAAAAAAACTGGAAAGAAGCTTTCTGAAAGCTTTGTGATAGATATGTTATTCATCTCACATAGATAAAACTTTTCTTCTTACGCAGTTTGAAACTGTCATGGACAGATCAAAGGACATGGGAGCACATTCAGGCCTATGAAAAGGAAATATCTTCAGATAAAACTGGAAGAGCTTTCTGAGAAACTGTGATGTGTGCATTCCACTCAGAGTTATACTCTTTCATAAGGTGTTTGAACACTGTTCTAAAACTGAAAAGTGATATTCAGCATTGAAGACTATGGTGAAAAGTGAAATATCTTAAATAACAGAAAGAAGAAGCATTCCAAGAAACTGCTCTGATATGTGCATTCATTTCAGAGAGATAAATCTTCGACTACGTTGCCCAGTTTGGAAACTGTGTCTTTGAGGAATCTGAAGGATATTTGGCATAGGCTTGTGGTGAAAAGGAAATATCTTCTGATGAAAACTGGAGAGACGCTGTCTGAGAACTGCTTTGATGTATTCATCTCATAGAGTTAAACCATTCTTTATTGAGCAGTTTGAAATCACTGTTTTGTGGAATCTGAGAAGGACATTTGGGAAGCTCTTAGAAAAGAAATATCTCATAAAACCAGAAGAAGCTTTCTGAAACTGTTTTATTAATTCTCTCACTCAGTTAAATCATTTTCATTGCATTGAAACTGTTTCTGATGTGAAGGGATATTGGGAGCGCTTTTGAGATTATGGTGAAAAAGGAAATATTAGTAAACTGGAGAGAAGCTTCTGAGAACTGCTTTGTGATGTGCATTCCACTCACAAGTTATACCTCTTTCATACAGCATTGAAACTGGAGGAAGGATATGATATGGAGCTTTGACTATGGTGAAAAGGAAATATCAGAAAAACTGGAGAAGCTTTCTGAAACTGCTTGTGATATGTGTATTCATCATAAATAAACTTCTTTTCATTCAGTTGAAATTTTGGAATCAAGGACATTTGGGAGCATGACTATGGTGAAAAAGGAAATATCCTCAGATAAAAACTGGAAAGAGAAGCTTTCAGAAACTGCTTTTATATGTATTCATCTCATAGTTAAACTTTCTTTCATTACACAGTTTGAAACTGTCATGGATCTGAAGGGACATTCAGGACACATTGAGGCTTGGTGAAAAAGGAAATATCTTTAGAAAAAAACTGGAGAAGCTTTCTGAGAAACTGCTTGTGTGTGCATTCCACTCAGAGTTATACCTCTTTTTCTCATAAGGCAGTGTTTGAACACTGTTCCTGTAAAACTGAAAAGGATATTGGAGCATTGAAGACTATGGTGAAAAGTGAAATATTTCAAATAAAAACTGGAAAGAAGCTTCCAAGAAACTGCTCTGATATGTATTCATTTCACAGAGTTAAAGCTCTACATTTCCAGTTTGGAAACTGTTTTGAGGATTTGAAGGGATATTAATGGGCCCAGAGGTGTGAAAAGGAAACATCTTCCGATGAAAACTGGAGAGAAACTTTCTGAGCAAATTCTTTGTGATGTTTCATCTCATAGAGTTAGATAATTCTTTGTATTGAGTAGTTTGAAATCACTGTTTCTGAGAAAGGACATTTGGGAAGCTCTTAATATGCTGAAAAGAAATACCTGATAAAACCAGAAGGAAACTTTCTGAAACTGTTCTGTGTCAGAATTCTCTTCACAGTTAAGCTTCTGTTTCATCAGTATTCTAACACTGTTTTGTTAGTCTGAAGGGATATTTGGAGCCTTTGAGTTTATGGTGAAAAGGAAATATCTTCAGACAGAAAATGGAAAGAAGCTTTCCGAGGAGCTGTTTTGTGACGTGTGTATTCCAATCACAGAATTATACCTTTCTTCTCATAGAAGATTGAATTTTGGAAAAAAGCTACACATTCAAGTATGGATGGCTAGAAAAGGAAATATCCTCAAAACAGGAAAGAAGTTTTCTGTGAAACTGATTTTGTGATAGATATGCTTATTGATCTCACATAGATAAAACTTTTCTAAATTACGCAGTTAGAAAACTCCGTCATGGATGGATCCGTGAAGGGACATTCAGGAGCACATTCAGGCCTATGGTGAAAAAGGAAATATCTTCAGAAAAGAACAGGAGAGAAACTCTGAGAAACTGCTTTGTAATGTGTGCCCTCCACTCCAGGAGTTATACCTCTTTCTCATAAGGCAGTGTTTGAACACTGTTCCTGTAAAACCGAAAAGTGATATTTGGAGCATTGAAGACTATGGTGAAGTGAAATATCCTGTAAAACCAGAAAGAAGCTTCAGAAACCGCTCTCTGATGTGTGCATTCATTTCAGTGTTAAAGCTTATACTGCGTTGCCCAGTTTGGAAAGTCTGTCTTTGTGGAATCTGCGAAAGGATATCAAGTGGTCGAGCCTGGAGAAAGGAAATATCTTCTGAAAACTGGAGAGAAACTTTCTGAGCTACTGCTTTGTGATGTTTGTATTTATCTCGTAGAGTTAAACCACTCTTTGGATTGAGCAGTTTGAAATCACTGTTTCTCTGGAAACTTAGAAAGGTCATTTGGGAAAGCTCTTAAGAATATGCTGAAAAAGACATACCCTCTGATAAAAAGAAGTAGGAAACTTTCTATTGAACTGCTCAAGGTCACGTGAAGTCCACTCGCACCATTAAGCCTCTGTTTTCATTGAGAAGTATCAATATCTTCAGAAAACTGGAGAGAAGATTTCGAGGAGCTGCTTTGTGATGTGTGTATCAAACAGTTATATTTTTCTCTCATAGAGGATTGAATCTTTGGAGATACAGGGACATTCAGCATTGGCTATGGTGAAAAAGGAAATATCCTCAGAAAAAACTGGAAAGAAGCTTTGAAACTGCTTTGATAGATTTTATTCATCTCACATAGATAAAACTTTTCTTTCATTATGCAGTTTGAAACTCATGGACAGATTTGAAAGGGACATTAGAGCACATCAGGCTATGGTGAAAAAGGAAATATCTTCCGTTAAAAAACTGGAGAGAAGCTTTCTGAGAAACTGCTTTGTGATGTGTGCTTTCCACTCAGAGTTATTTTTTTCTCATAAGGCAGTGTTTGAACACTGTCCTGTAAAACCAAAAAGGATATTTTGCACATTGAAGACTATGGTGAAAAAGTGAAATATCCTCAATAAAACCAGAAAGAAGTTTCCAAGAAACTGCTCTGATATGTGTATTCATTTCCAGAGTTAAAGCTTACTACTTTTGCTCAGTTTGAAACTCTGTCTTGAGGAATCGAAGGGATATTAAGTGGCAGGCTTGTGGTGAGAGGAAATGTCTTCAATGAAAACTGGAGAGAAGCTTTCGGAGAACTGCTTTGTGATGTGTGTGTATTCACTCAGAGTTGTTTCTTTATTGAGCAGTTTGAAATCACTGTTTTTGTGGAATCTGAGAAGGACATTTGGGAATGCCTAGAATATATGAAAGAAATATCTCATAAAACCAGAAGGACTGTGAACTGCTCTGTGATAATACTCTCAGTTGCTTCTTTTCATTGAGCAGTTTTCTAACACTGTTTAATTTAGAGAAGGATATTTGGAGCTTTGAGGCTTATGGTGAAAAAGAAATCTTCAGAAACTGGAGAAACTTTCTGAAACTGCTTTTGACGTGTGCATTCCACTCACAAGTTATACTCTTTCATTAGCAGAAACCCTTTGGAGAAAAGGAAAGGACATTGAGCATTTGATATGGTGAAAAGGAAATATCTCAGACAAAAAAACTGGAAAGATTCTGAAACTGCTTGTGATGTGTATTCATCTCACATTAAACTCTTTCATTCCAGTTGGAAACTGTCATGGACTGTGGGACATTTGGGGAGCACAATAGACTATGGTGAAAAGGAAATATCTTCAGATAAAAACTGGAAGCTTTCTGTGAAACTGCTTTGATATTTATTCATCTCACATAGTAAAACTTTCTTTTATTTGCAATTTGAAACTCATCATGGATGGATCTGAAGGTTTTGGGACACATTAGGCCTATGAAAAGGAAATATCTTCAGATAAAACTGGAGAGAAGCTTTCTGAGAACTGCTTTGTGATGTGCATTCCACTCAGAGTTATACTTTTTCTCATACGGCAGTGTTTGAACACTGTTCCTGTAAAACAAAAAAAGTGATATTTGAGCACATTGAAGACTATTGAAAAGTGAAATATCTCATAAAACCAGAAAGAAGCTTCCAAGAAACTGCTCTCTGACATGTGCATTCATTTCACAGAGGTAAAGCTTACACTACATTGAGCAGTTTGGAAACTCTGTCTTTGAAATGTGAAGGGATATTAAGTGGCATGAGCCTGTGGTGAAGGAAATGTCTTCCGTTGAAATATGGAGAGAAGCTTTCTGAGAGACTCTTTTATGATGTTTCTATTCACCTCATGGAGTTAAAACATTTTTTGAATTGAGCAGTTTGAAATCACTGTTTCTGTGCAAACTGAGAGAGGACATTTGGGAACAGTGTTTAAAATATCCTGAAAAAGAAATAACCTCAGGTAGAAACCAGAAGGAAGCTTGTGAAACACTATGTCGTGAATTCTGCTCACACAGTTAAGCTTCTTTTCTCATTGAGCAGTATTCTAACACTGTTTATGTTTAGTCTGCGAAGAGATATTCGATAACACTTTGAGGCTTAGGGTGAAAAAGGAAACATCTTCAGATAGAAACTGGAGAGAAGAGGAGCTGTGACGTGCATTCCACTCACAGATTATACCTTCTTCTCATAGAGGATTGGGGAATCCTTGGAGAAACTACTGGGGACATTGGGAGTATATGGACTATGGTGAAAAGGAAATATCCTCAGACAAAACTGGAAAGAAGCTTTCTGAAACTGCTTTGATAGATATTTATTCATCTCACATAGATAAAACTTCTTTATAGCAGTTTGAAACTCATGGAGGATTCTGAAGGACATTCAGGAGCACATTCAGGCCTATGGTGAAAGGAAATATCTTCAGATAAAACTGGAAGGTTTTCTGAGAAACTGCTTTGTGATGTGTGCATTCCACTTAGGGACCTATACCTCTCTTCTCATAAGGCAGTGTTTGAACGCTGCTCCTGAAAACTGAAAAAGTGTTGTTTTGCAACGCATTGATGACTATGGGAAAGTGAAATATACTGAAATGAAACCCAGAAAGAGGCATTCCAAGAAACTGCTCTGATATGTGCATCACAGAGAAAACTTACTCATTGCCCAGTTTGGAAACTGTCTTTGAGGAATCTGAAAGGGATATTAAGTGGCCCGCTGGTGAAAGAAATGTCTTCGAAAACTGGAGAGAAGCTGAGCATCTGCTTTGTGATGTGTGTATTCACCTCATAGAGTCAAATCATTATTTGGATTGAGCAGTTTGAAATCACTGTTTCTGTGAATCTGAGAAGGATATTTGGGAAGCCCTTAGAATATGGAAAAGAAATATCCTCATAAAACCAGAAGAAGCTTTCAGAAACTGCTCTGTGTCATTCTCACTCAGTTATCTCTTTTCATTGACAGTTTTCTAACACTGTTTATGTTTAGGTGAAGGATACGGGAGCGCTTTGAGGCTTAGAAAAAGGAAATATCTTCAGAAAACTGGAGAGAAGCTTTCAGGAGCTGCTTTTCAGATGTTATACCTCTCTTCTCATACAGCATCTAGGAAACACTTTCTGTGAAACTCTTTGAAAAGCATCTGATAGAAAATCTTTCATACAGTTGAAATGTCATGGATATCTGAAGGATATTGGAGACATTCAGGCTATGTGAAAAGGAAATATCCTCAGACAAAAACTGAAAATAAGCATTCTGGGAAACTGCTTTGTGACAGATATGTTTATTCATCTCACATAGATAAACTTCTATTCATGCAGTTTGAAACTCATGAGGATAAGGGATATTTGAAAGCACATTCAGTCCTATTGCGAAAAAGGAAATATATTCTGATAAGAACTGGAGAGAAGCTTTCTGAGAAACTGCTTTGTGATGTGTGTATTCCTCTCAGAGAGTTATACCTCTTTTCTCATAAGGCAGTGTTTGAACACTCTTCCTGTAAAATGAAAAAGTGGTATTTTGGAGCGCATTGAAGACTATGGCAAAAAGTGAAATATCCTCTGATAAAACCTAGAAAGAAGGGTTCCAAGAAACTGCTCTGATATGCATATTTCACAGAGTTAAAGCTTCTCTATTGCAGTTTGAAACTCTGTCTTTAGGAATCTGTGAAGGGATATTAAGTGGAGCTTCACTTGTGGTGAAAAGGAAATCTTGATGAAAACTGAGAAGATTTCTGAGAAACTGCTTTGTGATGTTTGTATGCATCCCATAGAGTTAAATCATTCTTTGGATTGAGCAGTTTGAAATCACTGTTTCTGTAGAATCTGAGGAAGGACATTTGGGAACACTTTGAATATGAAAAAATATCCTCAAAACAGAAGGAACTTTCAGAAACTGCTGTGTGTGTGAATTCTCTTGCTCAGTGTTTTCATTGAGCAGTTTTCTAACATTGTTTTGTTTGAAATAAAAGGGATACTCAACACTTTGAGGTTTATGGTGAAAAGGAAATATGTTCAGATAAAACTGAGAGAAGCTTTCAGAGCTTTGATGCATTCACTCACAGATTATAACTTCTCATAGTGAAATTTGGAATGTATTCATCTCACATGAAAAGCTAAAGCAGTGGAAACTCTGTGGGAATATGAAGGACATTTGGGAGCACTCAGGACTAAAAAAGGAAATATCAGAACTGGAAAGAAGCTTCTGTGAAACTGTTTTATATGTTTATTCATCTCACTAGATAAAGCTTTTTCATTAGCAGTTGAAACTCTCTGGATGGATCTGAAAAGGATATTCAGGGCACTGGAATGGTGAAAAAAAATATCTTCAGATAAAACTGGAGAGAAGCTTGAGAAACTGCTTTGTGATGTGTGCATTCCACTCAGAGTTATACCTTTCTTCTCATAAGCAGTTTGAACACTGTTTGTAAAACTAAAAGATATTCAGGAGCACTTGAAGACTATGGTGAAAAGTGAAATATCTCAAATAAACTGGAAAGAAGTTTCGAAACTGCTCTGACATGTCATTCATTTCACAGAGTTAAAGCTTCTCTACATTTCCCAGTTTGGAAACTGTCTTTGGGATTCTGAAGGGATATTGGGCACAGGCTGAAAAAGGAAATATCTTCAAAACTGGAGAAGCTGAGAACTCTGATGTTTGTATGCACTCATAGAGTTAAATCTCTTTCATAGTGTTTGAACACTGTTCTGTAAAACTGAAAGGATATTTGGGAGCTTGAATATGTGAAAGAAATATCCTCAGTAAAACCAGAAGAAGCGTGAAACTGCTTGTGTGTGAATTTCTTCTCAGTTGCTTCTTTTCATTGAGCAGTTTGAACACTGTCTTGAAAGGATATTGGGCATTTGAGGCTGTGAAAAGGAAATATCTCAGATGAAACTGGAGAGAAGCTTTCTGAGAAACTGCTTTGTGATGTGTATTCATCTCAGAGTTAATTCTTCTTCATTGAGCAGTTTGAAATCACTGTTTGGAGAAAAGGACAAGGGGCTTTAAGATATATGCTATGGTGAAAAAGAAATCTCAGAAAAACCAAAAGAAGCTTTCTGTGAAACTGCTCTGTGATATGTGTATTCACTCACACAGTTAAGCTTCTTTTCATTGAAAACTTCTGGACAGTCTGAAGGGACAAGGGAGCACTTTGATTATGGTGAAAAGGAAATATCTTCAGATAAAAACTGGAAAGAAGCTTTCTGTGAAGCTTTTTATGTGTATTCCACTACAGAGTTAAACTTTTTCATAGAGTTGGAATTTGCATGGAAACCAGGGGACATTTGAGACATTCAGGACTATGGTGAAAAGGAAATATATCCTCAAAAAAAACTGGAAAGAAGATTTCTGTGAAACTGCTTTTATAGTTTATTCATCTCACATAGATAAAACTTTCATTATATTACATGGTTTGGAAACTCCATCATGGACGGATCCATGAAGGGACATTCGGGAGCATATTCAGGCCTATAGTGAAAAAGGAAATATCTTCAGATAAAAACTGGAGAGAAGCTTTCTGAGAAACTTCTTTGTGATGTGTGCATTCCACTCAGGGATTTATAACTCTTTTCTCATAAGACAGTGTTTCAACACTGTTCCTGTAAAACAGAAAAAGTGTTATTTCGGAGTGCTTTGAAGACAATGCGAAAAGTGAAATATCCTCAAATAAAACACAGAAAGAAGCATTCCAAGAAACTGCTCTGTGATATGTGCTTTCATTTAACAGAGCTAAAGCTTTCCCTATGTTGCCCAGTTTGGAAACTCTGTCTTTGAGGAATCTACGAAGGGATATTAAGTGGCACCGGAGGCCTGTGGTGAGCAAGGAAATGTCTTCCGTTGAAAACTGGGAGAAGCTTTCTGAGCAACTGCTTTGTGATGTGTGTATTCATTCCATAAAGATAAATCATTCTTTAGAGAGAGCAGTTTGAAATCACTATTTGTGTGGAACCTGGGAGACGACATTTGGGAACACTCTTTAAAATATGCTGAAAAAGAAATACTCTCAGGTAAAAACCAGAAGGAAGCTTTCTGAAACTGCTCTATGTCATGTGAATTCTACTCGCACAGTTAAGCTTCTCTTTTCATTGAGCAATATTCTAACACTGTTTTTTTAGGTGAAAGGGATATTCAGAGCTTTGAGGCTTACTGTGAAAAGGGAAATATCCTCAGATAGACACTGGAGAGAAGATTTCAATGCAGCTCCTTTGTTACATCTGCATTCCACTCACAGATTATACTCTCTTCACAGATTGGGGAAACCTTTGGAGAATATTGGAGAAGATTGACTATGGTGAAAAGGAAATAGCCTCAGACAAAACTGGAATGAAGCTTTCTGTGAAACTGCTTTAGATATGTATTCATCTCATAGATAAAACTTTTACATTACGCAGTTTGAAACTGTCATGGATTCGAAAGGACATTCAGGAGAACATTCAGGCTATGGTGAAAAAGGAAATATCTTCCGTTCAGAACTGGAAAGAAGCTTTCTGAGAAACTGGTGATGTGTATTCCACTCACATAGTTATACTTTTTTTTCTCATAAGCAGTGTTTGAACACTGTTCCTCTGTAAAACTGATATTCAGCACATTGAAGACTATGGTGAAAAAGTGAATATTGAAATAAAACCAGAGAAGCCAAGAAACTGCTTGTGATTTGTGCATTTCAGAGATTAAAGCTTACACTGTTCCTGTTCCAGTTTGGAAACTCTGTCTTTGAGGAATCTGAAGGGATGTTGGAGAGTGGTGAGAAGGAAATGTCTTCTGAAAACTGGAGAGAAGCTTTCTGAGCAACTGCTTTGTGATGTGTGCATTCTTCTCATAGAGTTAAACCAGTCTTTAGATTGAGCAATTTGAAATCACTGATCATGTGGAATCTGAGGAAGGAAATTTGGGAACGATCCTTAGAATATGGAGAAAGAAATATCCTCAGATAAAATCCAGAAGGAAGCTTTCTGTGAAAATGCTGTGTCTTGTGAATTCCTCTTGCTCAGTTAAGTTTCTCTTTTCTTTGAGCAGTTTTCTAACACTGTTTATGTTTAGCATGCGAAGGGATATTCAAGAGTGCTTTGAAGCTTATGGTGAAAACGAAAATATGTTCAGATAGAAACTGGAGAGAAGCTTTCTGAGGAACAGTTTTGATGTGTGCATTCCACTCACAGGGTTGTACCTCTCTTCTCATACAGCATCGGGGAAACCCTTTCAGTGAAACTGTTCTGTGATATGTGTATTCATCTCACATAGATAAAACTTTCTTCACATGATGCAGCTTGGAAACTCTGTCATGGACGTATCCGAGAAGGGATATTCAGGAGCACATTCAGCACTATGGTGAAAAAAGAAGCATCTTCAGATGAAACAGAAAAGTAATTTTCTCTGAATCTGCTTTTGCTACATTTATTCATCTCACATAGATAAACCTTTCCTTACATTAGGCAGCTTGGAAACTCCGTCATGGACGGATCTACGAAGTGACATTCGGGAGCACATTCAGGACTATGGTGAAAAGCAAAATATCCTCAGATAAAAACCGGAGAGAAGCTTTCTGAGAAACTGTTTTGTGATGTGTGTATTTCACTCAGGGAGTTATACCTCTTTTCTCATAAGACCAGTGTTTGAACACTTTCCTGTAAAACTGAAAAAGTGACATTTTGGAGCTCATTGAAGACTATGGTGAACAGTGAAATATCCTGAAATAAAACCCAGAAAGAAGGGATCCAAGAAACTGCTCTCTGCCATGTGCATTCATTACAGAGAGGTAAAGCTTAGTCTACATTTCCCAGTTTGGAAAGTCTGTCTTTGAGGATTCTGTTAAGGGATATTAAGTGGCAACCCGAGGTCTGTGGCAAGCAAGGAAATGTCTTCCGTTGAAAATTGAAGAGAAGCATTCTGAGCAACTGCTTTGTGATATGTGTATTCATCTCATAGAGTTAAATCATTCTTTGAATTGAACAGTTTGAAATCACTGTTCCTGTGGAATCTCAGAAAGGACATTTGGGAACGCTCTTTAGAATATGGAGAAAGAAATCTCCTCAGGTAAAATCCAGATGGAAGCTTTCTGTGAAACTCCTCTGTGTTGTGTGAATTCCTCTTGCTCAGTTAAGCTTCTCTTTTCATTGAGCAGTTTTCTAACACTGTTTTTCTTTAGCATGCAAAGGGATATTCAGGAGTGCTTTGAGGCTTACAGTGAAAAAGGAAATATGTTCAGATAGAAACTGGAGAGAAGCTTTCTGGGTAACTGCTTTGTGACATGTGCATTTCACTCACAGTGTTATACCTCTCTTCTCATACAGCATTGGGGAAATCCTTTAGGAGAAAAAGGTACAAAGGGCTATTCCAGAGCATATTGATGCCTATGGTGAAAAGGGAAATATCTTCAGACAAAAACTGGAAAGAAGCTTTCTGTGAAACTGCTCTGTGATATGTGTATTCATCTCACATAGATAAAGCTTCCTTTACGTTACATAGGTTGGAAACTCTGTCATGGACAGATTCACGAAGGGACATTTGGGAGCACATTCAGTAGTATGACTAAAAGGGAAATACCTTCAGATAAAAACTGGAAAGAAGCTTTCTGTGAATCTGTTTCTTGTTATGTTTATTCATCTCACATAGATAAAGCTTTCTGTACATTACAGAAAACTCTGTGGAACCAGAAGGGATATTGAGCATTCAGGACTATGGTGAAAAGGAAATATCTTCAGATAAAAACTGGAAGAAGCTTTCTGAGAAACTGCTTTTTATATGATTCATCTCACAGAGTTAAAACTTTCTTTCATTTGCAGTTTGAAACTGTCTGGAAATCAGAAGGATATGGAGCACATTCAGGCCTATGGTGAAACAGTTAATCTCTTCAGATAAAAGCTGTAGAGAAACTTTCTGAGAAACTGCTTTGTGATGTGCATTCTCAGAGTTAAATCTTTTCTCATTGGCAGTTTGAACACTGTTCCAGAAAACAGAAAAAGACATTTCAGCATTGAAGACTATGGTGAAAAGTGAAATATCCTCAGATAAACCAGAAAAGCTGAAACTGCTCTGATGTGCATTCATTTCACAGAGTTAAAGCTTCTCTATTCAGTTTGGAAAATGTCTTGAGAATCTGAAGGGATATTAAGTGGGCAGTATGGTGAAAAGGAAATATCTTCTGAAAACTGGAAGAAGCTTTCTGAGCAACTGCTTTGTGATGTGTATTCATCTGAGTTAAATCATTCTTTATTGAGCAGTTTGAAATCACTGTTTGTGGAATCTAGAAGGACATTTGGAACTCTTTGGAATATGGAAAAGAAATATCCTCAGATAAAACCAGAAGGAAGCTTTCTGTGAAACTGCTTGTGTATGTGAATTCCTCTCAGTTAAGCTTCTTTTCATTGAGCAGTTTTTTCTAACACTGTTTATGTTTGTGAAGGATATTGAGTTTTGAGGCTTATGGTGAAAAGGAAATATCTTCAGATAAAACTGGAAGAAGCTTTCAGGAACTGCTTTGTGATGTGTGCATTCCACTCACAGATTTACTTCTTCTCATACAGATTGAAACTTTTGGAGAAAAGGACAAGGAAGATTGGGCTATGGTGAAAAGGGAAATAGCCTCAGACAAAAAATGGAAAGAAGCTTTCTGTGAAACTGATATGTGATATGTGTATTCATCTCACATAAATAAAGCATTCTTTACATTTGTTAAACTCTGTCATGGAATCTGAAGGACATTCAGGAGACATTCAGGACTGGTGAAAAGGAAACATCTTCAGATAATAACTGGAAAGAATCTTTCTGAGAAACTGCTTTTGTGATTCATCTCACATAGTTAAACTTTTTTTCATAAGCAGAAACTCCTGTAAAGAAGGATATTCAGGACACATTGGGCTATGGTGAAAAAGGAAATATCTTCTGTTCAAAACTGGAAAGAAGCTTTCTGAGAAACTGCTGTGAATGCATTCTCAGAGTTTCTTTCTTCTCATGCAGTTTACACTTTCTGTCATGTTGGATCTGTCTTTGAGATTCTGAAGGGATATTAAGTGGCAGAGCTATGGTGAAGAAATATCTTCAGATGAAAACTGGAGAAGCTTTCTGAGCAACTGCTTTGTGATGTGTATTCATCACATAGAGTTAAATCATTCTTTGGATTAGCAGTTTGAAATCACTGTTTCTAAACTGAGAAAGGACATTTGGAATGCTCAGAATATGTGAAAAGAAATACCCTCCGATTAAAAACCAGAAGGAAACGTTCTGTGAAACTGCTCTATGTCAGTGAATTCACTCACACAGTTAAGCTTCTTTTCATTGAGCAGTATTCTTCACTGTTTTGAGTCAGAGGGATATTGAGCTTTGAGGCTATGGTGAAAAGGAATATCTTCAGATAAAACTGGAGAAGATTTCTGAGGACTGCTTTGTGATGTGCATCTCACAGAGTTATACTTTCTTCTCTCAGATTGAATCACTTGGAGAAAAGCTAAGGACATTAGAGTATATGAATGGTGAAAAATATCCTCAGACAAAAAATTGGTAAGAAGGTTTCTGAGAACCTGCATTGTGATTGATATATCTATTCATCTCAGAAAGATAAAACTTTCTTTCATTACAGTTTTGAACTCTGTCATGGAATCAGAAGGGACATTTGAGGACATTCAGGCTGTGAAAAGGAAATATCTTCAGATAAAAACTGGAAAGAAGCTTTCTGAAACTTTGTGATATGTGCATTCCACTCAGAGTTATACCTTTTTTCTCATGCAGTGTTTGAACACTGTTCCTGTAAAACTGAAAAAGGATATTTGAGCATTGAAGACTATGGAAAAGTGAAATATCAGAAAAAACCAGAAGCTTTCAAGAAACTGCTCTGAGTGCATTCATTTCAGAGTTAAAACACACTACTTCAGTTTGGAAACTCTGTCTTTGAGATCTGTGAAGGGATATTTAGAGCCCAGAGGCTTGGTGAGAAAGGAAATCTTCGATGAAAACTGGAGAGAAGCTTCTGGCAACTGCTTGTGATGTGTATTCATCTCATAGAGTTAAATCATTCTTTGGATTGAGCAGTTTGAAATCACTGTTTCTGTGGAACCTGAGAAAGGACATTTGGACACTCTTAGAATATGCTGAAAAAGAAAATCCTCAGATAAAACCAGAAGAAGCTTTCTGTGAAACTGCTCTGTGTGTGAATTCACTCACATAGTTAAGCTTTCTTTTTCATTGAGCAGTATTCTAACACTGTTTTTGACTCAGAAGGATATTGGAGCACTTTGAGGCTTACAGTGAAAAGGAAATATCTTCAGATAGAAACTGGAGAGAAGCTTTCTGAACTGCTTTGTGATGTGCATTCCACTCACAGAGTTATACTCTTCTCAGAGGCAGGAATCCTTTGGAGAAAAAGTACAGGACATTGGGATATAAGATATGGTGAAAAGGAAATATCCTCAGACAAAACTGGAAGAAGCTTTCTGTGAAACTGCTTTGTGATGATATGTTATTCATCTCACATAGATAAAACTTTCTTTTTATTACAGTTTGAAACTGTCATGTGATCCATGAAGGACATTCAGCATTCAGGCCTGTGAAAGGAAATATCTTCAGATAAAACTGGAGAAGCTTTCTGAGAAACTGCTTTTGTGATATGCATTCACTCAGAGTTACTCTTTTCATAAGGCAGTGTTTGAACACTGTTGTAAAACTGAAAAAGGATATTTCAGCATTGAGACTATGAAAAGAATATCCTCAGAAATAAAACCAGAAGAAGCTTTCAAGAAACTGCTCTGGATATGCATTCATTTCAGAGAGTTAAAGCTTCACTATTGCCCAGTTTGGAAACTCTGTCTTTGAGGAATCTGAAGGGATATTAAGAGCCTGACTTTGGTGATGAGAAAGGAAATCTTCAGATGAAAACTGAAGAGAAGCTTTCTGAGCAACTGTTTTGTGATGTGTGTATTCATCTCATAGAGTTAAGCCATTGTTTGGATTGAACAGTTTGAAATCACTCTTTCTGTGGAATCTGAGAAGGACATAGGGAAGCTCTTGAATATAGAAAAATATCTCAGATAAAAACCAGAAGAAACTTTCTGTGAAACTGCTCTGTGTGAATTTCGTTAAGCTTTTTTTTCAAAAAAAAAATTTACTGAAGCTGGGAATTGAAAAGATTTGAAAAGAGCTTTCTGTCTTGTGAAAATAAAACTCTCTTTGTCTTTTCTCAATAAATTGAAACTTTTAGATATGTGTACTTAGATAAGGGTAGCATTCACAGTGAAACTCTTTTGGCTGTTCTGTGATTCAGAATATGTTTCAGTATCATTCATAGAAAAACTTCAGTGATGACAGGTGAAGGAATTTCAAAACTGTCAGAGGAATTTGGAAAGCTTTCAGTGAATATCATTAAAAACTTTTTGCTTTATGAGTGTTTAAACTTTGAGATCATAGGGATACTGTTTGAAACTTTCTGCTGAAAAGAATGAAAGGAGAATATTAAATCAAAAGAAAGATTCTTTTTACATTTAGAGTTGTTTCTGAAAGACATTCATTGAGGACTCTTGTGGGGATCATCTCGATACAGGAGAGAGCTTCAGTGCATGGTGAGAATCTCTGAAAACTGATACTCATGAGAGTTTGACGAAAGAGAGCTGAGGTGGAATCTTTCTAGAGAAAAGAAAAACTCAGAATCTGCTCTGAGACTTTCTGTGAAACTCTTTGATGAACATTTTCACGATCTTTCTTTGGTGAGATTGAAGCTTCAGATTGAAGAGGAAGATTTCTTGTGTGAAAATTTATCTCAACATGAAAATTTTCATAAAAAGAAAGGATATTTCTTTTCTATGTGTGAATATAGAAAAAAAAGAACTTTCACTGCTCTTGAAAAAGAGTTGATGGTGCAATGAAACTCTGTTCTGGAGAACAACTGGAAGAAGCTTTTTGAGCCAGTGCTTTGTGATTTGTGTATCCATCTCATAGACATAAATCATTCTTTGGATTGAGCCGTTTGAAATCGCTGTTTCTGTGGAATCTGAGAAAGGACATTTGGGAACACATTGAGGACTATGGTGAAAAAGGAAGTATCCTCTCATAAAAAGTAGAAAGAAACTTGCTGAGAAACTGCTTTGTGATGTGTATTCATCTCATAGAGTTAAATCATTCTTTGGATTGAGCAGTTTGAAATCCCTGTTTCTGTGGAATCTGAGAAAGGACATTTGGGAGCACATTCAGGACTATGGTGAGAAAGAAAATATCCTCAGACAAAAACTGGAAAGAAGGTTTCTGAGAAGCTGCTTTCTGATGTGTATTTATCTCATAGAGTTAAATCATTCTTTGGGTTGAGCAGTTTGAAATCACTCTTTCTGTGGAATCTGAGAAAGGACATTTGGGAGCACATTCAGGCCTATGGTGAAAAGGAAATATCTTCAGATAAAAACTGGAAGAAGCTTTCTGTGAAACTGCTTTGTGATAGATATGTATTCATCTCATAGAGTTAAATCATTCCTTGGATTCAGCAGTTTGAAAAAACTGTTTCTGTGGAATCTGAGAAAGGATATTTGGGAACGCTTTGAGGCTTATTGTGAAAAGGAAATACCTTCAGATAGAAACTGGAGAGAAACTTTCCGAGGACCTGCTTTGTGATGTGTGTATTCCACTCACCGAGTTATACCTTCCTTCTCATAGAGGATTGGGAAATAACTTTTGGAGAAACAGCTACCAAGGGACATTCGGGAGTATAGGGACGACTATGGTGAAAAAGGAAATATCCTCAGACAAAAACTGGAAAGAAGCTTTCTGTGTAACTGCTTTGTGATGTGTACTCATTTCAGAGTTAAATCATTCTTTGGATTGAGCAGTTTGAAATTACTCTTTCTGTGGAAACTTAGAAAGAACATTCGGGGGCACATTCAGGATTCTGGTGAAAATGGAAATATCTTCAGATAAAAAGTGGAGAGAAGCATTCTGAGAAACTGCTTTGTGATGTGTACGTTGCACTCAGAGTTTTACTTTTTTTCTCATAGAGGATTCGGGAATCCTGTTTGGAGAAAATGCTACCAGGGACATTTGGGAGCACATTCAGGCCTATGGTGAAAAAAATATCTTCAGATAAAAACTGGAAGAATCTATCTGTGAAACTGCTTTGTGATGTTTGTATTCATCTCATAGAGTTAAATCATTCTTTGGATTGAGCAGTTTGAAATTACTGTTTCTGTAGAACCTGAGAAAGGACATTTGGGAGTATATGGATGCTATGGTGAAAATAGAAATATCTTCAGATAGAAACTGGAGAGAAGCTTTCTGAGGAGTTACTTTGTGATGTGTGCATTCCACTCAAAGAGTTGTACCTTTCTACTCATAGAGTATTGGGGAATCACTTTTGGAGAAAAAGCTACTGAGGGACATTTGGGAGTACATGCACGGCTGTGGTGAAAAAAGAATTATGCTCAAACAAAAACTGGAAAGAAGCTTTCTGTGAAACTGCTTTGTGATAGATATGTTAATTCATCTCAAAGAGTTAAATCATTCTTTGGATTGAGCAGTTTGAAATCACTGTTTCTGTGAAACTGCTTTGTGATAGATATGTATTCATCACATAGAGTTAAATCATTGTTTGGAATGAACGGTTTGAAATCCCTGTTTCTGTGGAATCTGAGAAAGGACATTTGGGAGCACATTCAGGCCTATGTTTAAAAAAGAAATATCTTCAGATAAAAACTGGAGAAGCTTTCTGAAACTGCTTTGTGATATGTGTATTCATCTCATAGAGTTAAATCATTCTTTGGATTGAGCAGTTTGAAATCACTGTTTCTGTGGAACCTGAGAAAGGACATTTGGGAGCACATTCAGGCCTATGGTGAAAACGGAAATATCTTCAGATAGAAACCGGAGAGAAGATTTCCGAGGAGCTGCTTTGTGACATGTGCATTCCACTCAGAGTTATACTTTTCTCCTCATAGAGGATTTGGAAATGCCTTTTGGAGAAAAAGTTACCAGGGGACATTCGGGAGTATATGGACGGCTATGGTGAGAAAGGAAATATCCTCAGACAAAAACTGGAAAGAAGCTTTCTGTGAAACAGCTTTATGATAGACATGTTTGTTGATCTCACATAGATAAAACTTTCTTTCCATTACGCATTTTTAAAACGTCGTCATGGACAAATTCATGAAGGAACATTCGTGAGCACATTCAGGCCTACAGTGAAAAAGGAGATATCTTCAGATGAAAACTGGATAGAAGCTTTCTGTGAAACTGCTTGGTGATGTGTGCATTCCACTCAGGGAGTTATACCTTTCTTCTCATAAGAAACAGTTTGAACACTGTTCCTGTAAAACTAAAAAAGTGATATTTGCAGCACATTGAAGACTATGGCGAAAAGTGAACTGTCGTCAAATAAAACTCAGAAAGAAGCATTCCAAGAAATTGCTCTCTGACATGTCCATTCATTTCACAGAGTTATAGCTTACTCTATATTTCCCATTTTGGAAATCTGTCTTTGAGGATTCTGCGAAGTTTATTAAGTGGCAACCGGAGGCTTGTGGTGAGCAAGGGAATGTCCATTGAAAATTGTGAGAAGCTTTCTGAGCAACTATTTTGTGATGCTTGTATTCATGTCATAGAGTTAAATCATTCTTTGGATTGAGCAGTTTGAAATCACTGTTTCTGTGGAATCTGAGAAAGGACATTTGAGAACGCTCTTTAGAATATCCTGAAAAAGAAATAACTTCAGATAGAAACCAGAAGGAAACTTTCTGTGAAACTGCTCCGTGTTGCATGAATTCTGGTCACACAGTTAAGCTACACTTTTCATTGAACAGTATTCTACCACGATTATTGTTTAGTCTGCGAAGGGATATTTGGGAGCACTGTGAGGCTTATGGTGGCAACGGAAATATCTTCAGATTTAAACTTGAGAAGATATCCTAGGAGCTGCTTTGTGACATGTGCATTCTACTCACAGAGTTATACCTTTCTTCTCATAGAGGATTGCGGAATCCCTATTGGAGAAAAAGCTACCAAGCGACATTTGAGAGTATATGGAAGGCTACGGTGAAAAAGCAAGTACCCTCAGACAGAAACTGGAAAGAAGCTTTCTGTGAAACTGCTCTGTGATAGATATGTCTATGCAACTCACATAGATAAAACTTTCTTTCTACTATGCAGTTTTGAAACTGCGTCATGGATGGATCTGAAGGGACATTCAGGAGCACATTCAAGCCTGTGGTGGAAAAGGAAATATCTTCCGTTCAAAACTGGAAAGAAGCTTTCTGAGAACCTGCTTTGTGATGTGCATTCACTCAGAGTTATACCTTTCTTCTCATAAGGCACTGTTTGAGCACTGTTCCTGTCAAACTGAAAAAGTGATATTTGGAGCACATTGAAGACTATGGTGAAAAGTGAAATATCCAAATAAAACCCAGAAGAAGCTTTCTGAGCAATGCTTTGTGATGTGTGCATTCATTTCAGAGTGTTAAAGTTTACTCTACATTGCGCAGTTTGGAAACTCTGTCTTTGAGGAATCTGTGAAGGGATATTCAGGAGCACTTTGAGGCTTATGGTGAAAAGGAAATGTCTTCCATGAAAACTGGAGAAGCTTTCAGCAACTGCTTTGTGATGTGTGTATTCATCATATAGAGTTAAATCATTCTTTGGGTTGAAGAGTTTGAAATCACTGTTTCTGTGGAACCTGAGAAAGGACATTTTGGAACACTCTTTAGAATATGTTGAAAAAGAAGTATCCTCAGATAAAAATCAGAAAGAAGCATTCTGTGAGACTGCTCTGTGTCATGTGAATTTCACTCACACTGTTCACCTTCTCTTCTCATTGAGCAGTATTTTAACACTGTTTTCTTTAGTCAACTAAGGGATACTCGGTTGTGCTTTGTGGTTTATGGTGAAAACGGAAATATCTTCAGATAGAAACTGGAGAAAAGTTTTCTGAGGAACTGTTTTGTGACGAGTGCATTCCACTCACAGAGTTACACTTTTCTTCTCATAGAGGATTGGGGAACCCTTTTTGGAGAAAAAGCTACCAGGGGACATTAGGGAATATATGGATGGCAATATTGAAAAAGGAAATATCATCAGACAAAAACTGGAAAGAAGATTTCTGTGAAGCTACTTTGTGATAGATATATTTATTCATTTCACATAGATAAAACTTTATTTATATTACGTAGTTTGGAAACTCCATCATGTATGGTTCCGCAAAGGGACATTCAGGAGCACATTCAGGCCTACGGTGAAAAAGGAAATCTCTTCAGATAACAACTGAAAAGAAGCTTTCTGAGAAACTACTTTGTGATCTGTGAAGTCCACTCAGGGAGTTATACCTATTTTCTCATAAGACCATGTTTGAAAACTGTTCCTGTAAAACTGAAAATGTGATATATCGAAGCACCTTGAAGACTATTGCAGAAAGTGAAATATCCTCAAATAAAACCCAGACAGAAGCGTTCCAAGAAACTGCTCTCTGATGTCTGCATTCATTTCACAGACTTAAAGGTTACTCTACGTTGCCCAGTTTGGAAACTCTGTCTTTCAGGAATCTGTGAAGGGATATTAAGTGGCACCAGAGGTGGTGAAAAGGAAATGTCTTCAGATGAAAACTGGAAGAAGCTTTCTGAGCAACTGCTTGTGATGTGTGTTCATCTCATAGAGTCAAATCATTCTTTAGATTGAGCAGTTTGAAATCACTGTTTCTGTGGAATCTGAGAAAGGACATTTGGGAACTCTTAGAATATGGAAAAGAAATATCTCAGATAAAACCAGAAGGAAGCTTTCTGTGAAACTGCTCTGTGTCACGTGAATTCCACATACACAGTTAAGCTTCTGTTTTCAGTGAGCAGAACCCTAACACTGCTTTTGTTTATTCTGCGAAGGGATATTTGGGAACGCTTTGAGGCTTACAGTGAAAAAGGAAATATCTTGAGATAGAAACTGGAGAGAAGCTTTCCAAGGAGCTGCTTTCTGATGTGTGCATTCCACTCACAGAATTACACTTTTCCTCTCATAGAGGATTGGGGAATGTGGTTTGGAGAAAAAGCTACCAGGGTACTTTCGGGAGTATATAGACGGCTATGGTGAAAAAGGAAATAACCTCAGATGAAAAGTGGAAAGAAACTTTCTTTGAAACTGCTTTATGATAGGTATGTCTATTCTTCTCACATAGATAAAACTTTCTTTCTACTACGTGGTTTTGAAATGGCATTATGGACGGATTCGCGAAGGGACATTCAGGACCACATTCAGGCCTGTGGGGAAATAGGAGATATCTTCTGATAACGATAGGAGGGAAGTTTTCTGAGACACTGCTTTGTGATGTGTGCATTCCACTCAGGCAGTTATGCCTCTTTTCATAAGGCAGTGTTTGAACACTGTTCCTGTAAAACTGAAAAGTGATATTTGAGCACATTCAGGACTATGGTGAAAAGAAATATCCTGAAATAAAACCAGAAGAAGCTTTCCAAGAAACTGCTCTCTGATGTGCATTCATTTCAGAGTTAAAGCTTACTCTACATTGCAGTTTGGAAACTCTGTCTTTGAGGAATCTGTGAAGGATATTAAGTGGTGCCGGACTTGTGGTGAAAAGGAAATGTCTTCCGATGAAAACTGAGGAGAAGATTTCTGAGCAATTGCTTTGTGATGTGTATATTCATCTCATAGAGTTACATCATTGTTTGGATTGAACAGTTTGAAATCACTGTTTCTGTGGAACTTGAGAAAGGACATTTGGGAATGCTCTTAGAATATGTGAAAAGAAATATCCTCAGATAGAAACCAGAAGGAAACTTTCTGTGAAACTCCTCTGGGTCGTGTGAATTCCATTCACACAGTTAAGCTTCTCCTTTCATTGAGCAGTATTCTAACACTGTTTTTGTTTAGTCTGTGAAGGGATATTTGGGAGCGCTTTGAGTTTTATGGTGAAAACGGAAATATCTTCAGATAGAAACTGGAGAGAAGCTTTCTGAGGAGCTGCTTTGTGATGTGTGCATTTCACTCACAGAGTTACACCTTTCTTCTCATAGAGGATTGGGGAATGCCTTTTGGAGAAAAAGCTACCAAGTGACATTTGGAGCACATTCAGGACTATGGTGAAAAGAAATATCCTCAGACAAAACTGGAAAGAAGCTTTCTGTGAAACTGCTTTGTGATAGATATGTTAATTCATCTCACATAGATAAAACTTTCTTTCATTGAGCAGTTTGAAACTCTGTCTTTGAGGAATCTGTGAAGGATATTCAGGAGCACTTTGAGGCTTATGGTGAAAAGGAAATATCTTCAGATGAAAACTGGAAGCTTTCTGAGCAACTGCTTTGTGATGTGTGTATTCATCTCAGAGTTAAATCATTCTTTATTGAGCAGTTTGAAATCACTGTTTCTGTGGAACTGAGAAAGGACATTTGGAGCACATTCAGGACTATGGTGAAAAGAAATATCTCAGATAAAACCAGAAGAAGCTTTCTGAAACTGCTCTCTGATGTGCATTCACTCACAGTTAAGCTTCTGTTTTCATTGAGCAGTTTGAAATCACTGTTTCTGTGGAATCTGAAGGATATTCAGGAGCACTTTGAGGCTTATGGTGAAAAGGAAATATCTTCAGATAAAACTGGAGAGAAGCTTTCTGAGGAGCTGCTTGGTGACCTGTGCATTCCATTCACAGTCATACTTTTCTTCTCATAGAAGATTGAATCCTTTTGGAGAAAAAGCTACCAGGGACATTTGGGAATGCTCTTAGAATATGGAAAAGAAATATCCTCAGATAAAACTGGAAAAAGCTTTCTGTGAAACTGCTTTGTGATGTGTGTATTCATCTCACATAGATAAAGCTTTCTTTCATTGAGCAGTTTGAAACTGTCATGGATGGATCTGAAGGATATTCAGGAGCACATTCAGGCCTATGGTGAAAAATATCTTCAGATAAAACTGGAAGAAGCTTTCTGAAACTGCTTTGTGATGTGCATTCACTCAGAGTTATACCTCTTTTCTCATAGCAGTGTTTGAACACTGTTCCTGTAAAACTGAAAAAGGATATTGGAGCATTGAAGACTATGGTGAAAAGGAAATATCTTCAGATAGAAACTGGAAGAAGCTTTCAAGAAACTGCTCTGATATGTGCATTCATTTCAGAGTTAAAGCTTTCTTTCATTGAGCAGTTTGAAACTCTGTCTTTGAGGAATCTGTGAAGGATATTCAGGAGCACATTCAGGACTATGGTGAAAAAAATATCTTCAGATAAAACTGGAGAAGCTTTCTGAGCAACTGCTTTGTGATGTGTATTCATCTCATAGAGTTAATCATTCTTTATTGAGCAGTTTGAAATCACTGTTTCTGTGGAACCTGAGAAAGGACATTTGGGAAGCTCTTAGAATATGTGAAAAGAAATACCTCAGATAAAACCAGAAGGAAGCTTTCTGTGAAACTGCTCTGTGTGTGAATTCACTCACAGTTAAGCTTCTTTTCATTGAGCAGTTTCTAACACTGTTTTAGGTTCTGAAGGGATATTGGAGCACTTTGAGGCTTATGGTGAAAAGGAAATATCTTCAGATAAAACTGGAGAGAAGCTTTCTGAGAACTGCTTTGTGATGTGTGCATTCCACTCACAGAGTTATACCTTCTTCTCATAGAGGATTGAATCCTTTTGGAGAAAAAGCTACCAGGGACATTCAGGAGCACATTCAGGACTATGGTGAAAAGAAATATCCTCAGAAAAAACTGGAAAGAAGCTTTCTGTGAAACTGCTTTGTGATGATATGCATTCATCTCACATAGATAAAACTTTCTTTCATTGAGCAGTTTGAAACTCTGTCTTTGAGGAATCTGAAGGGATATTCAGGAGCTTTGAGGCTTATGGTGAAAAATATCTTCAGATAAAACTGGAAGAAGCTTTCTGAGAAACTGCTTTGTGATGTGTGCATTCCACTCACAGTTATACCTCTTTTCTCATAAGGCAGTGTTTGAACACTGTTCTGTAAACTGAAAAAGGATATTGGAGCACATTCAGGCTATGGTGAAAAGTGAAATATCCTGAAATAAAACCAGAAGAAGCTTTCTGAAACTGCTCTCTGATGTGCATTCATTTCAGAGAGTTAAAGCTTTCTTTCATTGAGCAGTTTGAAACTCTGTCTTTGAGGAATCTGTGAAGGATATTCAGGAGCACTTTGAGGCTTATGGTGAAAAGGAAATCTTCAGATGAAAACTGGAAGAAGCTTTCTGAGCAACTGCTTTGTGATGTGTGTATTCATCTCATAGAGTTAAATCATTCTTTATTGAGCAGTTTGAAATCACTGTTTCTGTGGAACTGAGAAAGGACATTTGGGAAGCTCTTAGAATATGTGAAAAGAAATATCCTCAGATAAAACCAGAAGAAGCTTTCTGTGAAACTGCTTTGTGATGTGCATTCACTCACAGTTAAGCTTCTCTTTTCATTGAGCCGTATTCTAACACTGTTTTTGTTTAGTCTGCAAAGGGAAATTCGGGAGCGCTTTGAGGCTTACGGTGAAAAACGAAATATCTTCAGATAGAAAATGGACAGAAGCTTTCTGAGGAGCTGCTTTGTATTATATGTATTCCACTCACAGAATTATGCTTTACTTCACTTAGAGGATTGGGGAATCTCTTTTGGACAAAAAGCTACCAAAGGACATTGGAGCACATTCAGGCTATGGTGAAAAGAAATATCCTCAGACAAAACTGGAAGAAGCTTTCTGAAACTGCTTTGTGATGTATGTATTCATCTCACATAGATAAACTTCTTTCTATTACACAGTTTGAAACTGTCATGGATGGATCTGAAGGGACATTGGAGCACATTCAGGCCTGTGAAAAGGAAATATCCTCAGACAAAAACTGGAAAGAAGCTTTCTGAGAAACCACTTTGTGATGTGTGCATTCCACTCAGGGTGTTATACCTCTTTTCTTGTAAGGCAGTGTTTGAACACTGTTCCTGCAAATCTGAAAAGTGATATTTGAGCATTGAAGACTATGGAAAAGTGAAATATCCTGAAATAAAACCAGAAAGAAGCATTCCAAGAAACTGCTCTGATGTGCATTCATTTCAGAGTTAAAGCTTCTACATTGCCCAGTTTGGAAACTCTGTCTTTGAGGAATCTGTGAAGGGATATTCAGGAGCACTTTGAGGCTTATGGTGAAAAGGAAATGTCTTCCATGAAAACTGGAGAAGCTTTGAGCAACTGCTTTGTGATGTGTATTCATCTCATAGAGTTAAATCATTCTTTGGATTGAGCAGTTTGAAATCACTGTTCTGTGGAACCTGAGAAAGGACATTTGGGAACGCTCTTAGAATATGTGAAAAGAAATATCCTCAGATAAAACCAGAAGAAGCTTTCTGTGAAACTGCTTTGTGATGTGCATTCCACTCACAGTTAAGCTTCTTTTTCATTGAGCAGTATTCTAACACTGTTTGTTTAGTCAGCTAAGGGATATTCAGGAGCACTTTGAGGCTTATGGTGAAAAGAAATATCTTCAGATACTGGAGAAGCTTTCTGAGCAACTGCTTTTGTGACGTGTGCATTCCACTCAGAGTTATACTTTTCTTCTCATAGAGGATTGAAATCCTTTTGGAGAAAAAAGCTACCAGGGACATTCAGGAGCACATTCAGGCTATGGTGAAAAGGAAATATCTCAGATAAAACTGGAAAGAAGCTTTCTGAAACTGCTTTGTGATGTATGTATTCATCTCACATAGATAAAACTTTCTTTCTATTACAGTTTGAAACTGTCATGGATGGATCTGAAGGGACATTCAGGAGCACATTCAGGCTATGGTGAAAAAGGAATATCTTCAGATAAAACTGGAAAGAAGCTTTCTGAGAAACTGCTTTGTGATGTGCATTCACTCAGAGTTATACCTTTTCTCATAAGGCAGTGTTTGAACACTGTTCCTGTAAAACTGAAAAGTGATATTTGAGCATTGAAGACTATGGAAAAAGAAATATCCTGAAATAAAACCAGAAAGAAGCTTTCTGAAACTGCTCTCTGATATGTGCATTCATTTCAGAGTTAAAGCTTCTACATTGCCCAGTTTGGAAACTCTGTCTTTGAGGAATCTGTGAAGGGATATTCAGGAGCACTTTGAGGCTTATGGTGAAAAAATATCTTCAGATGAAAACTGGAGAAGCTTTCTGAGCAACTGCTTTGTGATGTGTATTCATCTCATAGAGTTAAATCATTCTTTGGATTGAGCAGTTTGAAATCACTGTTTCTGTGGAACTGAGAAAGGACATTTGGGAACGCTCTTAGAATATGCTGAAAAGAAATACCTCAGATAAAACCAGAAGGAAGCTTTCTGTGAAACTGCTCTGTGTCATGAATTCCACTCACAGTTAAGCTTCTTTTCATTGAGCAGTATTCTAACACTGTTTTGTTAGTCAGCTAAGGGATATTGGGAGCACTTTGAGGCTTATGGTGAAAAGGAAATATCTTCAGATAGAAACTGGAAGAAGCTTTCCAAGAAACTGCTTTGTGATGTGTGCATTCCACTCACAGAGTTATACCTTTCTTCTCATAGAGGATTGAATCCTTTGGAGAAAAAAGCTACCAAGGACATTTGGGAGCACATTCAGGCTATGGTGAAAAATATCCTCAGACAAAACTGGAAGAAGCTTTCTGTGAAACTGCTTTTGATGTGTATTCATCTCACATAGATAAAACTTTCTTTCATTGAGCAGTTTGAAATCACTGTTCTGTGGAACTGAGAAAGGACATTTGGGAGCACATTCAGGCCTATGGTGAAAAGGAAATATCTTCAGATAAAAACTGGAGAAGCTTTCTGAGAAACTGCTTGTGATGTGTGCATTCCACTCAGAGTTATACCTCTTTTCTCATAAGGCAGTTTGAACACTGTTCTGTAAAACTGAAAAGTGATATTTGAGCATTGAAGACTATGGTGAAAAGTGAAATATCCTCAAATAAAACCAGAAGAAGCTTTCAGAAACTGCTCTCTGATATGTGCATTCATTTCAGAGTTAAAGCTTCTACATTGCAGTTTGGAAACTCTGTCTTTGAGGAATCTGTGAAGGGATATTCAGAGCTTTGAGGCTTATGGTGAAAAGGAAATGTCTTCAGAAAACTGGAGAAGCTTTCTGAGAACTGCTTTGTGATGTGTGTATTCATCTCATAGAGTTAAATCATTCTTTATTGAGCAGTTTGAAATCACTGTTTCTGTGGAACTGAGAAAGGACATTTGGAAGCTCTTAGAATATGCTGAAAAGAAATACCTCAGATAAAATCAGAAGGAAGCATTCTGTGAAACTACTCTGTGTCATTTGAATACCACTTGCACAGTTCATATTCTGTTTTCATTTAGCAGTATTTTAACACTGTTTTGTTTAGTCTGAAGGGATATTCAGAGCTTTGAGGCTTATGGTGAAAAGGAAATATCTTCAGATAGAAACTGGAGAAGCTTTCTGAGCTGCTTTGTGATGTGCATTCCACTCACAGAGTTATACTTTTCTTCTCATAGGATTGAATCCTTTGGAGAAAAAAGCTACCAAGGACATTCAGGAGTATATGGATGGCTATGGTGAAAAATATCCTCAGACAAAACTGGAAGAAGCTTTCTGTGAAACTGCTTTTGATGTGTATTCATCTCACATAGATAAAACTTTCTTTACATTACAGTTTGAAACTCTGTCATGGATGGATCTGAAGGACATTCGGGAGCACATTCAGCCCTACGATGAAATATGAAATATTTTCAGATAAAAACTAGAGAGAAGATTTCTGAGAAACTGCTTTGTGATGTGTACCTTCCACTCCGGGAGTTATACCTCTTTTCTCATAAGGCAATGTTTGAGCACTGTTCCTGTAAAACTGAAAAGAGATATTTCGTGCTTTGAAGACTATGGCAAAAATTGAAATATCCTCAGATAAAACCCAGAAAGAAGCTTTCCAAGAAACTGCTCTCTGATATGTGCATTAATTTCAGAGTTAAAGCTTTCTACATTGCAGTTTGGAAACTCTGTCTTTGAGGAATCTGTGAAGGATATTAAGTGGCAAGGCTTGTGGTGAGAAAGGAAATGTCTTCAGAAAATTGGAGAGAATCTTTCTGAGCAACTCTTTTGTGATGTTTGTATTCATCTTATAGAGTTAAATCATTCTTTGGATTGATTAGTTTGAAATCACTGTTGCTGTGGAATCTGAGAGAGGACATTTGGAAGCTCTTAGAATATGGAAAAGAAATATCTCAGATAAAACCAGAAGAAGCTTTCTGAGAAACTGCTTTGTGATGTGCATTCCACTCACAGTTAAGCTTCTTTTCATTGAGCAGTTTCTAACACTGTTTTATCTGTGAAGGGATATTCAGGAGCTTTGAGGCTTGGTGAAAAGGAAATATCTTCAGATAGAAACTGGAGAAGCTTTCTGAGAACTGCTTTTGTGATGTGTACATTCCACTCACAGAATTATACCTTTCTTCTCATAGAGGATTCAGCAATTCCTTTTGGAGAAAAAGCTACCAAGGACATTCAGGAGCACTTTGATGCCTATGGTGAAAAGAGAAATAGCCTCAGACAAAAACTGGAAAGAAGCTTCCTGTGAAACTGCTCTGTGATATTTGTATTCATCTCATATAGATAAAGCTTTCCTACACTATGCAGCCTGGAAACTCTCTCATGGACGGATCCTCGAAGGGACATTCAGGAGCACATTCAGGACTATGGTGAAAAAGGAAATATCTTCAGTTTAAAACTGGAAAGAAGCTCTCTGTGAATCTGCTTTTTGCTATGTTTATTCATCTCACATAGATAAAGCTTTCTTTCATTAGCAGTTTGAAACTCTGTCATGGATGGATCTGAAGGACATTGGAGCACATTCAGGCTATGGTGAAAAAGGAAATATCTCAGATAAAACTGGAGAAGCTTTCTGAGAAACTGCTTGTGATGTGTGCATTCCACTCAGAGTTATACCTCTTTTCTCATAAGGCAGTGTTTGAACACTGTTCTGTAAAACTGAAAAGTGATATTTGGAGCATTGAAGACTATGGTGAAAAGAAATATCCTCAAATAAAACCAGAAGAAGCTTTCAGAAACTGCTCTGATATGTGCATTCACTCACAGAGTTAAAGCTTTCTACATTGCAGTTTGGAAACTCTGTCTTTGAGGAATCTGAAGGGATATTCAGGAGCACTTTGAGGCTTATGGTGAAAAGGAAATATCTTCAGAAAACTGGAAGAAGCTTTCTGAGAACTGCTTTGTGATGTGTGTATTCATCTCATAGAGTTAAACCATTCTTTGGATTGAGCAGTTTGAAATCACTGTTTCTGTGGAATCTGAGAAGGACATTTGGGATCACATTCAGGACTATGGTGAAAAATATCTTCAGATAAAACCAGAAGAAGCTTTCTGTGAAACTGCTCTGATATGTGCATTCCACTCACAGTTAAGCTTCTCTTTTCATTGAGCAGTATTCTAACACTGTTTTATCTGTGAAGGATATTCAGGAGCTTTGAGGCTTATGGTGAAAAAGGAAATATATTCAGACAGAAACTGGAGAGAAGCTTTTCGAGGAACTGCTTTGTGACGTGTGCATTGCACTCACTGTGTTATACCTCTCTTCTCATAGAGGATTGAATCCTTTTGGAGAAAAAGCTACCAGGGACATTCAGGAGAACATTCATGAATATGGTGAAAAAGGAGATATCCTCAGATAATAACTAGATAGAAGCTTTCTGAGAAACTGCTTTGTGATGTGTATTCATCTCACATAGATAAAACTTTCTTTATATTACACAGTTTGAAACTCTGTCTTTGAGGAATCTGAAGGACATTGGAGCACATTCAGGCTATGGTGAAAAGGAAATATCTTCAGATAAAACTGGAAGAAGCTTTCTGAGAAACTGCTTTGTGATGCATGCATTCCACTCAGGGAGTTATACCTCTTTTCTCATAAGGTGGTGTTTGAACACTGTTCCTGTAAAACCGAAAAGGTGGTATTTTGTTGTGCATTGAAGACTATGGCTAAAAGTGAATTATCCTCAAATAAAACCCAGAAAGAAGCGTTCCGGAAAACTGCTTTCTGATATATGCATTCATTTCACACAGTTAAAGCTTACTCTATATTGCTCAGTTTGGAAACTCTGTCTTTGAGGTATCTGCGAAGAGATATTAGTGGCTATGTGGTGAAAAGGAAACATCTTCCGATGAAAACTGGATGGAAGCTTTCGGAGCAACAACTTTGTGATGTGTGTATTCATCTCATAGAGTTAAACCATTCTTCGGATTGAGCAGTTTGAAATCACTGTTTCTGTGGAACCTGAGAAAGGATATTTGTGAACTCTTAGAATATGGAAAAAATATCCTCAGATAAAACCAGAAGAAGCTTTCTGTGAAACTGCTTTGTGATGTGCATTCCACTCACAGTTAAGCTTCTCTTTTCATTGAGCAGTTTGAAATCACTGTTTCTGTGGAATCTGAGAAGGACATTTGGGAGCACATTCAGGCCTATGGTGTAAAAGGAATTATATGCAGATAGAAATTGGAGAGAAGCTTTCTGAAGAACTGCTTTGGGACGTGTGCATTCCAGCCACAGTGTTATACCTCTCATCTCATAGAGCTTCAGGAAAACGCTTTTGGAGAAAAAGGTACCAAGGGATATCTGGGAGCATATTGACGCCTATGGTGAAAAGGGAAATAGCCTCAGACAAAAACTGGAAAGAAGCTTTCTGTGAAACTGCTCTGTGATATGTGTATTCATCTCACATGGATAAAACTTTCTTTATATTACGCAGCTTGGAAACTCCGTCATGGACAGATCTGCGACATGATATTCGAAAGCGCATTCAGGCCTGTGGTGATAAAGGAAATTTTTTCAGATAAAAACTGGAGAGAAGCCTTCTGAGAAACTGCTTTGTGATGTGTGCATTCCACTCAGGGAGTTGTACCTCTTTTCCACAAGGCAGTGTATGAACACTGTTCTGGTAAAACCAAAAAATGATATTTCGTAGCACTTTGAGGACTATGGCGAAAAGTGAAATATCCTCAAATAAAACCCAGAAAGAAGCCTTCCAAGAGACTGCTCTCTGTTGTGTGTATTCACGTCACAGAGTTAAAACTTACTCTACATCGCCCAGTTTGGAAATTCCGTCTTTGAGAAATCTGCGAAGGGATATTAAGTGGTGCCCTGGGCCTGTGGTGATCAAGGAAATGTCTTTCGTTGAAAACTGGAGAGAAGCTTTCTGAGCAGCTGCTTTGTGATGTGTGTATTCATCTCGTAGGGGTAAATCATTCTTTGGATTGAGCAGTTTGAAATCACTGTTTCTGTGGGACCTGAGAAAGGAAATTTGGGAACACTCTTTAGAATATGTTGAAAAAGAAATACCTTCAGATAAAACCAGAAGAAGCTTTCTGTGAAACTGCTTTGTGATGTGCATTCCACTCACAGTTAAGCTTCTCTTTTCATTGAGCAGTATTCTAACACTGTTTCTGTATAGTCGTCTGTGAAGGGATATTCAGGAGCACATTCAGGCTATGGTGAAAAATATGTTCAGATAGAAACTCGAGAGAAGCTTTCTGAGGAACTACTTAGTGACGTGTGCATTCACTCACAGAGTTATACATCTTTTCTCATAAGGCAGTGTTTGAATACTGTTCCTGTAAAATTGAAAAGGTGATATTTTGGAATGCAGTGAAGACTATGGTGAAAAATATCCTCAGACAAAACTGGAAAGAAGCTTTCTGTGAAACTGCTCTGTGCTCTGTTAATTCATCTCACATAGATAAAACTTTCTTTCATTACAGTTTGAAACTGTCATGGAGGATCTGTGAAGGACATTGAGCACATTCAGGACTATGGTGAAAAGGAAATATCTTCAGATAAAACTGGAAGCTTTCTGAAACTGCTTTGTGAGGTGTGAATTCCACTCAGAGAGATTTACCTATTTTCTCATAAGGCAGTGTTTGAACAGAATTCCTGTAAAACTGAAAAAGTGATATTTTGCAGCGCATTGAAGAGTGTGGCAAAAAGTGAAATATCCTGAAAGAAAACCCAGAAAGAAGCGATCCAGGAAACTGCTCTCTGATATATGCATTCACTTCACAGAAATAAAGCGTAATCTGCATTGCCCAGTTTGGAAATGCTATCTTTGAGGAATCTGCAAAGGGATATTCAGGAGCACATTCAGGCCTATGGTGAAAAGAAATATCTTCAGAAAACCGGAGAGAAGCTTTCTGAGCAATTGCTTTGTGATGTATGATTCATCTCATAGAGTTAAACCATTCCTTGGATTCAGCAGTTTGAAATAACTGTTTCTGTGGAATCTGAGAAGGACATTTGGGAACTCTTAGAATATGCTGAAAAGAAATACCTCAGATAAAAACAGAAGAAGCTTTCTGTGAAACTGCTTTGTGATGTGTGCATTCCACTCACAGTTAAGCTTCTTTTCATTGAGCAGTTTCTAACACTGTTTAATCTGTGAAGGACATTGAGCACATTCAGGCTATGGTGAAAAGGAAATATCTTCAGATAGAAAATGAAGAGAAGCTTTCCGAAGAACTGCTTTGTGATCTGTGCATTCTACTCAGAGTGTTATACCTCTCTTCTCATAAGGCAGTGTTTGAACACTGTTCTGTAAAACTGAAAAGTGATATTTGAGCATTGAAGACTATGGTGAAAAGGAAATATCCTCAGACAAAACTGGAAAGAAGCTTTCTGTGAAACTGCTTTGTGATGTGTATTCATCTCACATAGATAAAACTTTCTTTCATTACAGTTTGAAACTGTCATGGACGGATCTGAAGGGACATTCAGGAGCACATTCAGGCTATGGTGAAAAATATCTTCAGATAAAACTGGAAGAAGCTTTCTGAAACTGCTTTGTGATGTGTGCATTCACTCAGAGTTATACCTCTTTTCTCATAAGCAGTGTTTGAACACTGTTCTGTAAAACTGAAAAGTGATATTTGGAGCATTGAAGACTATGGTGAAAAAGGAAATATCTCAGATAAAACCAGAAGAAGCTTTCAAGAAACTGCTCTCTGATATGTGCATTCATTTCACAGAGTTAAACTTCTCTACATTGCAGTTTGGAAACTCTGTCTTTGAGGAATCTGAAGGATATTAAGTGGCAGAGGCCTGTGGTGAGAAGGAAATGTCTTCATGAAAACTGGAGAGAAGCTTTCTGAGCAACTGCTTTGTGATGTGTATTCATCTCATAGAGTTAAATCATTCTTTGGATTGAGCAGTTTGAAATCACTGTTTCTGTGGAACTGAAAGGACATTTGGGAACTCTTTAGAATATGTGAAAAGAAATACCTCAGATAAAACCAGAAGGAAGCTTTCTGTGAAACTGCTCTGTGTCATGTGAATTCCACTCACAGTTAAGCTTCTTTTCATTGAGCAGTTTCTAACACTGTTTATGTTTAGTGAAGGGATATTTGGAGCATTGAAGACTATGGTGAAAAGGAAATATCTTCAGATAAAACTGGAGAAGCTTTCTGAGGAACTGCTTTGTGATGTGCATTCCACTCACAGTGTTATACCACTTTTCTCATAAGGCAGAGTTTGAAACTGTTCTGTGATATGTTTATTCATCTCACATAGATAAAACTTTCTTTATATTACGCAGCTTGGAAACTCTGTCATGAATGGATCCTTGAAGGGACATTAGGGAACACATATAGGACTATGGTGAAAATGGAAATCTCTTGAGATAAAACTGGAAGAAGCTTTCTGTGAAACTGCTTTTGTGTGTTTATTCATCTCACATAGATAAAACTTTCTTTATATTACAGTTTGGAAACTGTCTTTGAGGAATCTGAAGGATATTGGGAGCACTTTGAGGCTTATGGTGAAAAGAAATAACGTCAGATAAAAACTGGATAGAAGTTTTCTGAGAAAGTGCTTTGTGATGTATGCATTCCACTCAGATAGTTACACCTCTTTTCTCCTAAGGCAGTGTTTCAACACTCTTCCTGGAAAACCGAAAAAGTGGTATTTCGGAGCGCATTGAAGATTTGGTGAAATGTGAAATATCCTCAAATAAAATCCAGAGAGAAGCATTCCAAGAAACTGCCCTCTGATATGTGCATTCGTTTCACAGAGTTAAAGCTTACTCTACATTTCCCACTTTGCAAATTGTCTTTGAGGAATCTGTGAAGGGATATTTGGAGCATTGAAGACTATGGTGAAAAATATCTTCAGAAAACTGGAAAGAAGCTTTCTGAGCAGCTGCTTTGTGATGTGTGTATTCGTCTTGTAGGGTTAAATCATTCTTGGGATAGAACAGTTTGAAATCACTGTTTCTGTGGGACCTGAGAAAGGAAATTTGTGAACGCTCTTTAGAATACACTGAAAAACCAATACCTTCAGATAAAAACTAGAAGCAAGTTTCCTGTGAAACTGCTCTGTGTCGTGTGAATTCCACTCACCCAGTTAAGCTTCACCTTTCATTGAGCAGTTTCTTAACACTGTTTTGTTTGCAAAAGGATATTCAGGAGCTTTGAGGCTTATGGTGAAAAAAATATCTTCAGATAGAAACTGGAGAGAAGCTTTCTGAGAACTGCTTTGTGATGTGTGCATTCCACTCACAGAGTTATACCTTCTTCTCATAGAGGATTGAATCCTTTTGGAGAAAAGCTACCAGGGACATTTGGGAGTATATGGACTATGGTGAAAAGGAAATATCCTCAGACAAAACTGGAAGAAGCTTTCTGTGAAACTGCTTTGTGATGTATGTTTATTCATCTCATAGTTAAATCATTCTTTATTGAGCAGTTTGAAACTGTCATGGATGGATCTGAAGGATATTTGGAGCATTGAAGACTATGGTGAAAAAGAAAATATATTCAGATAAAAACTGGAGCGAAGCATTCTGAGAAACTGCTTTGTGATGTGTACATTCCAATCAGGGAGTTATACCTCTTTTCTCATAAGGCAGTGTTTGAACACTGTTCCTGTAAAACCGAAAAATTGATATTATGGAATGCATTGAAGCCTATTGTGTAAAGTGAAATATCCTCAAATAAAACACAGAGGGAAGTGTTCCAAGAAACTGTTCTCTGATATGTTTAACTCATTACCCAGAGTTAAAGCTTGCTGTACATTGCCCAGTTCGGAAACTGTTTTTGAGGAATCTGAAGGATATTGGGAGCTTTGAGGCTTATGGTGAAAAAAATATCTTCCGATGAAAACTGGAGAGAAGCTTTCTGAGCAACTGCTTTGTGATGTGTGTGTATTCATCTCATAGAGTTAAATCATTCTTTGGATTGAGCAGTTTGAAATCACTGTCTGTGGAATCTGAGAAGGACATTTGGGAGTATATGGACTATGGTGAAAAAAATATCTTCAGATAAAACCAGAAGAAGCTTTCTGTGAAACTGCTCTGTGTCATGTGAATTCCTCTCACTCAGTTAAGCTTCTTTTCATTGAGCAGTTTCTAACACTGTTTTTGTTTAGTCTGAAGGATATTGGGAGCTTTGAGGCTTATGGTGAAAAGAAATATCTTCAGATGAAAACTGGAGAAGCTTTCTGAAACTGCTTTGTGATGTGTGCATTCCACTCACAGTGTTATACCTCTTTTCTCATAAGCAGTGTTTGAACACTGTTCTGTAAAACTGAAAAAGTGATATTTGAGCATTGAAGACTATGGTGAAAAGGAAATATCCTCAGACAAAAACTGGAAAGAAGCTTTCTGTGAAACTGCTCTGTGATGTGTATTCATCTCACATAGATAAAGCTTTCTTTCATTACACAGTTTGAAACTCTGTCATGGATGGATCTGAAGGACATTTGGGAGCACATTCAGGACTATGGTGAAAAGGAAATATCTTCAGATAAAACTGGAAGAAGCTTTCTGTGAAACTGCTTTGTGATGTGTGTATTCATCTCATAGATAAAACTTTCTTTCATTACAGTTTGAAACTGTCATGGATGGATCTGAAGGACATTGGAGCACATTCAGGCCTATGGTGAAAAGAAATATCTCAGATAAAACTGGAAGAAGCTTTCTGAGAAACTGCTTTGATGTGTGCATTCACTCAGAGTTATACCTTTTTCTCATAAGGCAGTTTGAACACTGTTCCTGTAAAACTGAAAAAGTGATATTTGAGCATTGAAGACTATGGTGAAAAGGAAATATCCTCAGATAAAACCAGAAGAAGCTTTCAAGAAACTGCTCTGATATGTGCATTCATTCACAGAGTTAAAGCTTCTCTACATTGCCCAGTTTGGAAACTCTGTCTTTGAGGGTTCTGTGAAGGGATATTAAGTGGCACCGGGCCTGTGGTGAAAAGGAAATATCTTCAGAAAACTGGAGAAGCTTTCTGAGCAACTGCTTTGTGATGTGTATTCATCTCATAGTTAAATCATTCGTTGTATTGAGCTGTTTGAAATCACTGTTTCTGAACTGAGAACCGACATTTGGGAACAGTCTTAAGAATATCCTGAAAAAGAAATAACCTCAGATAAAAGCCAGAAGGAAGCTTTATGTGAAACTGTTCTGTGTTGCGTAAATTCTGCCTGCACAGTTAAGCTTCTCTTTTCATTGAGCAGTATTCCAACACTGTTTTTCTTTAGTCTGAGAAGGGATATTCGTGAGTGCTTTGAGGCTTATGGTGAAAAAGGAAATATCTTCAGATAGAAACTGGAAGAAGCTTTCCAAGGAGCTGCTTTGTGACGTGTGCATTGTACTCACTGAATTATACCTTTTTCTCATAGAGGATTGGGGAATCCCTTTTGGAGAAAAAGCTACCAAGGGACATTTTGGAGTATAGGGACAGCTACGGTGAAAAAGGAAATATCCTCAGAAAAACCTGAAAAAAGATTTCTGTGAAACTGCTTTGTGATAGATATGTTTATGCATCTCATAGATAAAACTTTCTGTAACGCAGTTTGGAAACGCTGTCATGGATGGATCTGTGAAGGGTCGTTTGGGAGCACATTCAGGCCTATGGTGAAAAAGGAGATATCTTCAAACAAAAACTGGATAGAAGCTTTCTGAGAAACTGCTTTGTGATGTGTGTATTTCACTCAGGGAGTTATACCACTTTTCTCAAAAGGCAGTGTTTGAACACTGTTCCTGTAAAAACGAACAAGTGATATTTCGGAGTGCATTGAAGACTCTGGTGAAAAGTGAAATATCCTCAAATAAAACACAGAAAGAAGTGTTCCAAGAAACTGGTCTCTGATATGTGCATTCATTTCAAAGAGTTAAAGCTTACTCTATGTTGTCCAGTTTGGAAACTCCGTCTTTGAGGAATCTGTGAAGGGATATTAAGTGATGCCCGGAGGCTTGTGGTGAGCAGGGAAACGTCTTCTGATGAAAACTGGAGAGAAGATTTCTGAGCAACTGCTTTGTGATGTATGTATTCATCTCACAGAGTTAAACCATTCTTTGGATTGATTAGTTTGAAATCACTGTTTCTGTGGAACCTGAGAAAGGACATTTGGGAACACTATTAAGATTATGCTGAAAAAGAAATACCCTCAGATTAAAACCAGAAGGAAGCTTTCTGTGAAACTGCTATGTGTGGTGTGAATTCCTCTCATTCAGTTAAGCGTCTCTCTTGATTGAGCAGTTTTCTAATACTGTTTTTCTTTAATGTGTGAAGGGATATTCAAGAGCGCTTTGAGGCTTACAGTGAAAAAGGAAATATGTTCAGATACAAACCGGAGGGAAGCTTTCTGAGGAGATGCTTTGTGACGTGTGCATTCCACTCACAGTTATACTTTTCTCATAAGGCAGTGTTTCAACACTGTTCATGTAAAACTGAAAAGTGATATTTGGAGCATTGAAGACTATGGTGAAAAGGAAATATCCTCAGACAAAACTGGAAAGAAGCTTTCTGAAACTGCTTTGTGATGTGTATTCATCTCACATAGATAAAACTGTATTTACATTAAGCAGCTTGTAAACTCTGTCATGGATGGATCTGAAGGACATTTGGGAGCACATTCAGGCTATGGTGAAAAGGAAATATCTTCATATAGAAAATGGACAGAAGCTTTCTGAGGAACTATTTTGTGATGTGTGCATTCCACTCGCAGAGTTATACCTCTCTTCTCATAGAGGATTGGGAAATCCTTTGGAGAAAAAGCTACCAAGGGAAATATGGAGATGGTGAAAAGGAAATATCCTCAGACAAAACTGGAAAGAAGCTTTCTGAAACTGCTTTGTGATAGATATGTATTCATCTCACATAGATAAAATTTTCTTTACATTACAGTTTGAAACTCCATCATGGATGGATCTGAAGGACATTGGAGCACATTCAGGCCTATGGTGAAAAAGGAGATACCTTCAGATAAAAACTGGATAGAAGCTTTCTGAGAAACTACTTTGTGATGTGTGCATTCCACTCAGGGAGTTATACCTGTTTTGTCAAAAGGTAGGGTTTGTACACTGTTCCTGTAAAACCGAAAAAGTAATGATTTGGAGCACATTGAAGACTATGGGAAAAAGTGGAATATCATCAAATAAAACCCAGAAAGAATCATTGCAAGAAACTGCTCTCTAACGTGTCCATTCATTTCACAGAGCTAAAGCTTACTCTACATTTCCCAGTGTGCAAAGTCTGTCTTTGAGGAATCTGTGAGGGGATACTAAGTGGCAACCTGAGGCCTGTGGTGAGCAAGGAAATCTCTTCCATTGAAAACTGTAGAGAAGCCTTCTGAGCAACTGCCTGTGATGTGTGTTTTCATCTCACAGAGTTAAATCATTCTTTGGATTGAACAGTTTGAAATCACTCTTTCTGTGGAACCTGAGAAAGGACATTTGGGAATGTTCTTCAGAATATGCTGAAAATGAAATACCTTCAGATAAAAACCAGAAGGAAGCTTTCTGTGAAACTGCTTTGTGTTGTGCATTCCACTCACAGTTAAGCTTCTTTTCATTGAGCAGTATTCTAACACTGTTTATGTTTAGTCTGTGAAGGGATATTCTGGAGCACTTTGAGGCTTATGGTGAAAAGGAAATATCTTCAGATAAAACTGGAGAGAAGCTTTCTGAGGAGCTGCTTTGTGATGTGCACATTCCACTCACAGAGTTATACCTCTCTTCTCATAGAGGATTGGGAAATCCTTTGGAGAAAAAGCTACCAAGGGAAATATGGAGATGGTGAAAAGGAAATATCTTGAGATAAAAACTGGAAAGAAGCTTTCTGTGAAACTACTTTGTGATAGATATGTTTATTCATCTCACATAGATAAAATTTTCTTTATATTATGCAGTTTGGAAACTCCGTCATGGACGGATCTGCGATGGGATATTAGAAAGCGCATTCAGGCCTGTGGTGAAAAAGGAAATTTGTTCAGATAAAAACTGGAGAGAAGCTTTCTGAGAAACTGTTTTGTGATGTGTGTATTCCACTCAGGGAGTTATACCTCTTTTCTCATAAGGCAGTGTTTGAACACTGTTCCTGTGAAATGAAAAAGTGATATTTTGGAGCGCATTGATGACTATGGTGAAAAGTGTTATATCCTCAAATAAAACCCACAAAGAAGCGTTCCAAGAAACTGCTCTCTGTTATGTGCATTCATTTCACAGAGGGAAAACTTACTCTACATTGCCCAGTTTGCAAATTCTGTTTTTCAGGAATCTGTGAAGGATATTGGGAGCACATTCAGGACTATGGTGAAAAGTGAAATATCCTCAGATAAAACCAGAAGAAGCTTTCTGAACAACTGCTTTGTGATGTGTGTATTCATCTCATAGAGTTAAATCATTCTTTGGATTGAGCAGTTTGAATTCACTGGTTCTGTGGAATCTGAGAAGGACATTTGGGAGCACATTCAGGCTATGGTGAAAAGGAAATATCCTCAGACAAAACTGGAAAGAAGCTTTCTGTGAAACTGCTTTGTGAC
>JABBCR010001360.1:0-25547 GCA_014849445.1 Cercopithecus mona
TGCCCTCCCACCCTCTCACCCTTCCAGATCTCTAGTGTCTATCATTCCACTTCTATGTCCAGGTGTACAATTATTTAACTCACACTTACAAATGAGAACTTCATGTGTTCATTTGTACAGATTCTCTTCCACCTAGCTACCTCTGAGACTGCAAGAACAATCACTCCTCCCCCTCCTCCTTCTCAGCCTACTCAAACAGAAGACCAGGAGCATTATCTATCTATCTATCTATCTATCTATCTATCTATGCACACACACACACGTACACATATATATACACACACAAATATATATACACACATATGTGTACATATACACACACTCATAAAGAATTTGCATTTTAAAGAATGGCAGACCCATAGTTGTTCAAAAATCAACTATATAATTCTATATATGATAAATGTCTACTAGAAAGTTCACGTTGAAAATTGCAAACACGACTTAGAAAAAATAAAGTTTTTAAAAATTTTATTTTATTTCATTTTAAGTTCCAGGATACATGTGCAGGACCTGCAGGTTTGTTACATAGGTAAGTGTGTGCCATGGTGGTTTGCTGTACCTATCAACCCGTAACCTAGGTATTCAGCCCCACATGGATTAGCTATTTATTCTGACGCACTCCCTCCTCACTCACCCCCAGACAGGCTCCAGTGTATGTTGTTCCCCTCCCTGTGTCTATGTTTTCTCATTGTTCATCTGCCACTTATAAGTGAGAACATGTGTATTTGGTTTTCTGTTCCTGCATTAGTTTGCTGAGAATAATGGCTTCCAGCTTCATCCATGTCCTTGCAAAGGACATGATCTCATTCCTTTTTATGGCTGCATAGTATTCCATGGTGTATATGTATCACATTTTCTGTATCCAGTCTGTCACTGATGGGCATTTGGGTTGATTCCATGTCTTTGCTATTGTGAATAGTGTGGCAATGAACATATGCATGCAAGTATCTTTATAATACAAGAATTTATATTCCTTTGGGTATATACCCAGTAATGGCATTGCTGGGTCAAATGGTATTTCTGATTCTAGGTCTTTGAAAAATCACCACACTGTCTTCCACAGCGTTTGAATTTACATTCGCTCCAACAGTGTAAAAGTGTTCCTGTTTCCCCACAGTCTCACCAGCATCTGTTGTTTCTTGACTTTTTAATAATCGCCATTCTGACTGGCATGAGATGGCATCTCACTGTGGTTTTGATTTGTATTTCTCTAATGATCAGTAACGTTGGGCTTTTTTTTTTCATATGTTTGTTGGCTGCATAAGTGTCTGTTCATATCCTTTGCCCACTTTTTAAAATATTTTTATTTTCACTTTTTAAGACAGAGTCTTGCTGTGTCACCCAGGGTGGAGTTCAGTGGCACAATCTCGGGTCACTGCAACCTCTACCTCCCAGATTCAGGTGGTTCTTCTGTCTCAGCCTCCTGAGTAGTTGGGATTACAGGCACCTGCCACCACATCTGGCTAATTTATTGTATTTTGAGTAGAGACTGAGTTTCACCAGGTTGGCCAGGCTGATCTTGAACTCCTGGCCTCAAGTTATCTGCCCACCTCACCTTCCCAAACTTCTGGGATTACAGGCATGAGCTACTGCACCCAGTTTTTGCCCACTTTTATATGGGGTTGGATTTTTATAGTTTTGGGTTTTACATTTAAATCTTTAATCCATTTTCAGTTCATTTTTGTATAAGGTATAAGGAAGGGTCCAGTTTTAGTTTTCTGCATATGTCTAGATAGTTTTTCCAGCACCATTTATTATTAAATAGGGAATCCTTTCCCCATTGTTTGTTTTCATCCAAAATAAAATGGTTGTAGATGTGCAGTCTTATTTCTGATATCTCTATTCCATTCCATTGGTCTATGTGTCTGTTTTGTACCACTACCATGCTGTTTGGGTTACTGTAGCCTTGTAATATGGTTTGAAGTCAGGTAACAGGATGCCTCCAGCTTTGTTATTTTTACTTAGGATTGTCCTGGGCATATCGGCTCTTTTTTCATTTCATATGAATTCTGAAGTAGTTTTTTCTAATTTTGTAAAGAATGTCCATGGTAGTTTATGGGAATAGCATTGAATCTATGAATTACTTTGGGAAGTATGGCCATTTTCATGATATTGATTCTTCTTACCCATGAGCATGGAATGTTTTTCCATCTGTTTGTGTCCTCTCTTATTTCCTTGAGTAGTGGTTTGTAGTTCTCCTTGAAGAGGTCCTTCACTTGCCTTGTTAGCTGTATTCCTAGGTAGGTATTTTATACTCTTTGTAGCAATTGTAAATGTGAATTCATTTGTGATTTGGCTCTCTTCTTATCTGTTGTTGGTGTATAAGAATGCTTGAGATTTTTGCATACTGATTTTGTATCTTGAGACTTTGCTGAAGTTGCTTGTAGCTTAAGAATCTTTTGGGCTGAGGTGATGAGATTTTATAGATATAGGATCATGCCATCTGCAAGAAAAGAAAGTCCAACTTCCTCTTTTCCTGTTTGAATATGCTTTATTCTTTCTCTTGCCTGATTGCCTTGGCCAGAACTTCCAACACTATATTGAATAGGAGTGGTGAGAGGGCATCCTTGCCTTGTGCCAAATTTCAAATGGAATACTTCCAGCTTTTGCCTGTTCAATATGATAATGACTGTGGGTTTGTCATAAATGGCGCTTATTATTTTGAGGCATGCTCCATCAATACCTAGTTTCATGAGAGTTTTTAGCATAAAGGAATGTTGAATTTTATCAAAGACCTTTTCTGAGTCAACTGAAATAATCATGGGGTTTTTGTCTTTAGTTCTGTTTATGTGGTGAATTACATTTATTGATTTGCATATGTTGAACCAGCCTTGCACCCAAGGGATGAGGCCGATTTGATCTTGGTGGATAAGCTTTTGATGTATTGCTGGATTTAGTTTGCCACTATTATGTTGAGAATTTTGCAACAAAGTTTATCAGAAATATTAAGCTAAAGTGTAGTAAATACATTGAAAATAATAACAGACTGATTAAAAGACTAAATAACATGAATCCTAAGTGTTTTCACAACTGATTTCTAGAGTAAAAGCATTGCCAAACTAAATGAGCTTGGTCAAACACTGTACAGGGTCTGAGATGTTGTCTCAACTTCCATTACTCATTGTGAGGTGGACCTGCAGTAACTATATTTGATGCAAAATTTCATGTTGATGGAAGCTGAGATGTCCTGCAGTCTCAGAGGGACAGAATTCTGGTGTGTCTCCCTTTGCCCTGTCAGGAATAAAGATCTAGACTCTACAGGTTTTGTCAAAATTTACAAGATGTAGGAAATGGGGCAGGATTTAGGCTGTGAGGCAAAGCCTAGAGATATAAAGAAACAGCTTCTGACCCAGGGCTCATGAAGTCAGGATAGATGGTGGGGATGGTGGAGTGAGCATAGTACAGTCTTTGGAACCATTCCTTCCCCTTATTTGTTCATAGGCCAGGTGTGCTCAACCAGTGGGCATCTCAGGTCTGATGAACAGAGTCCTGGAGAGACAAAGGGGCAATCCTGAGGAAGAGGCTCAACAGGGAGGAAGGAGCCACCATTTTCTCTCCTGAGAAAAATCCTTCTCCCTAGGAAACCATAGGATTTCCCTTGGTCCCAGTAGACTTTTCCTGAGTGAAGAGAGCAGAGAGAGCAAGGTACTGATGTGTTATCTGTTTCCACCTCCTGCAGTGATTCTGAAACCATGGGGGACAGAATTATCTTCAGAATCATGAGCAATCCAGATGCCATGGTTTCACATAAGACATTGGAAGTTCTTATCTCTAGGGGGTAGGCACTGGTCATTGATACTCTTTAAAGCTCATTCGCTGATTACAAAGTGAGCCAAATTAATAATCTACTGCAAGTTTTACTAAACTCACTTTACTTGACACACAATTCACACAGACACATTGTTAATATACACATTTTGATGCTTGGACAGGGTTGGACCCAAGATTCTGTACTTCTATGGAGCCCTGTGTTCTGCCCAGGTGTCATTTACTCTCAGGTAAGTAAACTGATCACCATAACTAACAAGAGATTGATCTGTGATGATTAGAAATGAGAAGATCTGTTGGTTATGTTTTATTGGGATGGATTCTATTAACATTTAAATACAGTTTAAAAACACAGATTTACAATGAAAAGTAACAAGCAAATATAAAAAGTGAAGGGGCTATTCCCCAAACTAGTTTCCACTGAAATACCACCAGAGAAAAACAACTCTCAGGACAGGGATACTGCTTCAAAGACACAGATTTCACAGCTGGATGGTTGATCTCGAATTTCTGAAAATTCCATCCTTTACTCATGAAATGCAGTTTATTTAAGAACTTTCTAATTTGACTGTAGTTTCATACTCACACACTTCAGTGTGTTGTGTATTATTCCATTGATGATAAGTATAACTTATTTGAAAATGAATTACATACTGGTGAGAAAATTTTCCCTTTAAATTAAACTTAAACTCACATCATAAAATTAGCAGCATCTGTTTGTCTGTTCCAAGAATTACCTAGGTTTTACCCAGGGCACCTGAGATCAGTTGAAAACAAATGCAAAAAAAGTTGGAATAAAAAGTAAGAACACCCTTCCAACGTTACAAATGCATCCCAGTCTCAATTATTCACATTCACGAGAATGATTCACCTATATCCCACTTTAGCAAAATTTCACCTACTCTCGCCTACCAATTGACTAATCAAAACAAACCAAGACAGAACAATAAATTCAAATTCATCCAGTAACCTGAGGGGAAAACCTACACCTCAAAATGTAGTCTACAGATATTCACACAGGATGTCATCTACTGTGAAAACACATGCACAGAGACAGTCCCTTCACATGATCAGAATACTCACAACTCCACAACAACATATTAGATATGGGATCATCTTGAAATGCGGCCATCACTAACCAGTTGTCCCTTTTACATAGACAAAAACCTGAGGACCACATTATGTTATGTAGAAATGACTGTACACCTGTGTGCGTGTGTGTGTGTAGGGATCCGGGGAATCCAATAGACATTCCAGCCTCTTGATTTTTTCCATGTTCAGGCTCTTGATTCTATATCCGAGTGAAATGACTTGCCAGTGGGGAACAAGATAAGTCTTTGCAGGAAGCGCTCTGGTGGGAGCTAGATACTCAAATCATAAAGCATCGAGTGTTGGAAACATGCACTGAAGTTAGACGAAATACTCAATGCACAGTTTAGACGGTGAAAGACTTTCAGGTAATCATGCAATCACCGACCGGCTGATTGATGACATTCCCCGAATTTATGATTACAAGAAGAGACAAATACTCATGACATTCTATTTCCGGTGGTTGGGGACATACGATGGCAATTTAAGAAATCATGAAATCAAGAAACTTGAGTAATCGGAAGGTATGCCAACTAAAACCTTCGATTCCTTTAACAAAGGATGAAAACTAAAACCACATATCACACAGCATGGGAGATGACATTTTCATATGTATGTGATAATGGATCAACCTTTGAGAGAGATGCAATAAAAAGTTGTAAATTTGACAAAAGCAAACAACCAGAATTAAACACTGGAAAAGCCTGGGTGACGGGAGTGGGGCGCCCTGTCTCAAGAAGAAAGAAACAGAGAGATTTAAAAGCAGGGAGTGAAGCAGAGGTTTGTACACCATTGTTACTACTGGCCCTTGTTTCAGCAGGAAAAGGGGAAAAGAAGGCATTTATCTCATGGATTCTTGCATGGATTGTTCAGGATCTGGGATGTTGCCTCCGTTTCCAGTTAGGCATTGTGTGGTGGACTGGCAGTTCCCACATTTGGTGCAAAATTTAAAGCTGATGAACGTAGACATGCTCCCCAAACTAGAAGGGGCAGAATTTGGGTGTGTCTTCAGGTCCTTTGGTTTACCAGGAATGAAGATCCTGGCTCCAGGGATTTTGTCAAAATGTCTTAGAGAGTCAGAAACGGGGCAGAATTTAGGCCCGGCACCAAGGCCTCGAGGTGCAAAGAAACACGCTGACCTCACGGTCCATGAAATCAAGATGACTTTAGGGAGGATGGTGGAATGAGAGGACTGTGACCTTTGGCCCCGTTTCTTTCCATTGTTTTTTCATGGGGCAGGTGTGTTGAATCAGAAGGCTTCCCCTGCCCGATGAAAAGAGTCCTGGGGGAGGAAAGAAGCGCTGCTTAGAAAGTTACTCCACAGGGAGAAAGGAGCCACCATTTTCAGGAGAATGATCCCCAGAAGCATGAGCAGTCCAGATGCCGTGGCTTCACACAAGACGCTGAAGGGTGTTATGTCTGAGGCCGGGACCTGGGCGTCGGTGTTCTTTCATGCTCATAACTGATTTTCAGGTGAGCCCAATGGATCACCTGTCTGCCAGTCATGCTCATCACACTGTACTTTGCACACACGTCACACAGAGACACTGTTAATACGCACATTTGTGTGCTTGAGCAGGGTTGCACCCAAGATTCTGTGGTTGTACGGAGCCCTGAGTTATGCCCTGGACATCTTTACTCTCGGGTTGGTCAACTTGGATCACTGTACCGAACGAGAAACGGAGCCTGAAATCCAATCAGCGAATACACAAAAGGAAGGGGCCATTTCCCACAATCATTTCCACTGCAACACCACCTCGGATGAACAAGTCTCATTGCAGGTCAGGGACTGTGCTTCAGAGATGCACCTTTCGCAGCTGGACGATTGACCCGGAATCTCCCAAATGCCATTTTGATACACACCAAATGAGATTTATTTCAGTGCTTGCTGATTTTATTTTAGTTGAATACACACACGCTCCTGTGTTTGATTTCCTTGATTATCAATACGACTTACTTCCAAATGACTCACATACCAGTGGGATGATTTTCTGCTTCAATTCATTGGAAATGGACAGCATTCAATAGGCAAGTGTGTCTGTCTGTCTCTTTCCAGCATTCTGTGGGTTCCACCAAGGGCACAAGTCCTAGGGCGCCTGAGGTCCATTCAACAAGCAATGTAAAAACGGCGAGGCAGGTTCAAAAGAAGAACACCCTTCCTCTCTTCAAATGCGTCCCAGTTTCCACTACTCAAGGTAGGGAGAAGGATCCACAGAAGTCCCACGTTCGCAAAATTTCAACTTCTGGTGCTCACCAACAACTGACGAATGAAACACACCCCAAGAGAAAATAGTCAACCCCGTCCCCTGCAATAACCTCACGCGCAATCCTACACCGCAATATGTCCTATTCAGAAATTCACACTGAATGTCATCTACCATGAACACAAACACACAGACAATCCCCCCACAGGTTCAGAAGACTCACGACGGCAAAACTCGATGTTTCCCATGTCTGGGCTCATCCTGAAACGCAGCCATCACTATCCAGTTGTCCCTCTTGTGTAGACAGAAACCTGGGCTCCTCATTACTTTATGTCGGATTGACTGTGTATGTGATGTGATGGTGTGTGTGTGTGCGTGCGTGAACCCCCTCGTGGGTGTGTGTGTGTGTACGTGTATGTGTGTGTGTGTCAGTGTGTGTGCGCATGCACTCCTGCGTTTGAGTGGAGACTTTTCCTGAGCTCACTGGCACACAAACAGAGCCCTCTTGCTGTGTTTGTTCCTCCCTTTGGATCTCCTGGTCCTCCCTTGCAGAGAAGTGAGTGTGTCAGTGTTCATGGACTCCTGAGGTGTCAGGTTCCTTGAAGAGAGGTTCAGCAGGGAGCTTTGCTGTTCAGGATGATGGTTGTTCATCCCACTCTTGTATTTTGATGGATGAATCACAAGCACGTTGGGAGGCAGGGTACATTCGACTTTTCTGACGTTGAAGTCAGGCTTGGTTTTGTTTTGCTCTTGGAGGAACTTCCAGTGGTCTAAGGTGCTTTCCTGAGTGGCTCTTTCCACCAAGTGCTCCTCCAAGTCGGGTACCTGGAGGCAGGGTTCTCTCTGGAGCTCTCCTTGCGTTGCTCGCCTGTCTTTGTGTTCAGCACCAAGGGCTCCTGGTTCCCTGCCTATTGACACACTCTCACTGCATCTTTCCAGTTCACTCTTCTGGATGTAAAAGAGGACATAGGCCTGTTGACTCAGGACAGAAGCGATGCTACAGGCAGTGACCTCGGCGTCATCCATTTTATACCACTGGCCTCCTGGAGCTTTGACATAAGAGAGGTAATGTCCGTTGTGACAACTCCACCCAGCGTGGACCAGCACAGCATAGAGGACATAGACTAGAGGTCCTGTGTTCTGCTGAGACATGTATGGCTGCATGTCAAGGCACTCAGGGTATTGCACATTCTTGGCAAGTTTGTTGCCTGTGACATCGGAGAATCTCTTCAATACAAGGATGAGGACCTTGGCAGAAGTGTGTAGAGTGAACGTCTTGGAGGCAGGCGCCTTCTGGAGACAAAGACCACAATGATAGGCATTCTCTCCATTGAGTTCTTCGGGCTTCACCACCTGTTCCAAAGCTTGCTTCACACTCTGAGCTGCCTGGATATCCAGGGCGATGTCCAGGTAAGGGTCAAAGGTGTCCGAAACGCCCTGGCAGTGGAGACACTTGATTTGAGATCTCCAGCAGCCTCCAAATATCTGGTGGATGAGGGTGGTGTCCTCAGAGTCATGATCTACCTGCTTGTGCCCGGGAAGGCATGCCTTTTTCATGGCATCCACAATGAACATCAGAAACTCATGGGCATCTTCCTGCTTGCCTCGATGGAAGCCAGCAGCCAATGCCTGTGAGGGCTGGATGACGTGGCCAGGACAGTGGAGGGCCCGTGTAATGTGAGCTTCCATCGTACACAGCATGCAGCACTTGTGACGCTGACAAAGTTGAGAGTGCTCCTGGGACAGCATGTAGTTGGCAAGGGGTGGTGTGTATGTCAGGCACTGCAGGGAAGCATTCACGTAGCAAGTATTTCCCATATTCTGGAGCCCAGCCCCCACCGCAGCAGGTCTCCTGCTACTGAGAGGAAGCTTCTTTCTGGGGGCAGGCTGTCTTGCCACAGGAGCCAAATCATCACAGAGGTTGACTTGGGTCTCAGATGACAGTGGTGACTTCTCAGGTAGAGAAGTCCGCTGAATTTCAGCAAAAGCTGCATCTGGCCGAGAAGATATGAGTTTTGAAAAGTGGTTGAACTGCCACTCACCTCCCAAGTGGAGTGAATCGGCCTCCATGTCGCCAGGAGCAAGGATCACAAGCTTTTTCTGCTGGGACCACACGTTGCAGAAAGACGCTATCTCTTCCGAGAGAGTCTTCAAATGACGCGCCATCTGGCTGCATCAGCCCTTATATAACTCACCCCCGCCTACCGCGAACACCCCACCCACCCATCAAGTATGCGGTCCACTAATCCAATATCAGCACTCAGCTAAAGAATGAGTCATAGGGTGTGTCCCCTTGTATTCCCCAGGGAGTTCACTTAAAACTCCTGGGGAATGCGTTAGTTTACTTAAAACAGTGGTAGGGAATAATTCTGTCCTTACAAAACAATGTGTGTGTTTGTGTGTATGTGTTTGCTTGCGTGAACTTGTGGGCATGCGGAATCATGCCCATGTGAGTGTTTCTTTGTTTTTGTTTATATGTCTGGGTGTGTGTGTGTTTGAGCTGCGATGTGCTTCTAACTATGTGCTTTTGGCAGATATGATCATCCTTTCAGGCACTGAAGGACAGGAAGTCAGACCTGTACTTTCTGACTTGAGAATCATCAATGAAGTACAGTTAATAACACAGTGTATTTGTTTCCTTAATATCAAAGAAGAAATCCGTGCAGTCTAATAAGTATTCTAGCGATAACCTTTCCATGTTCAGCCTGTTGGTTCTGTGTTCGAGTGAAATGACTTATCAGTGGGGACCAAGATATGTCTTTGCAGGAAATGCTCTTGTGGAAGCTATATACCGAAACCATAAAGCATCAAGTGTTGGAAACATGCACTGAACTTAGACGAAATACTCAGTGCCCAAATTAGACTGTGAAGACTTTCAGGAAATCATGCAATCACCGACATACCAATTGATGACATTCCCCGTATTTATGATTGCAGGTAAAGAGAAATACTCATGACATTCTATTTCCAGTGATTGAGGTCATATGACCGCAATTTAAGAAATCATGAAATCAGAAAACTTGACTAATCACAATTTAATCCAACTAAAACCTTTGGTTCATTTAAGAAAGGATGAATATAAAAACAACATATCACACAGCATGGGAGATAATATTTTAATACGTATGTGATAATGGATCAACATTTGAGAGAGATGAAATAAATAGTTGTAAATTTGAGAATAGCATATAACCAGAATTAAACACTGTAAATGCCTGGGTGATGGGAGTGAGTCCCTGTCTCAGGAGGAAACATAGAGATTTAAAAGCAGGGCGTCTAAAAGAGATTTGCATACCATTGTTAAAACTGGCGGTTGTTTTAGTAAGAAAGGGAAAAATAAACCATTTGTCTTAGGGATTGTTGCATGTATTTTTCATCGTCTGAGATGTTGCTTCCAATTCCAGTTAAGCATTGTGTGGTGGACTTGCAGTTACCACATTTGGTGGAAAATGTCATGCTGATGAAGGTAGACTTGTTTCCCAAACTAAGAGGGACAGAATTTGGGTGTTTCTTTGGGACTTTTGGCTTACTAGGAATAAAGATCCTGGCTCTAGGGATTTTCTTAAAATTTTTCAGATAATGAGAAAGAGAATAGAATTTAGGCCAGGTGCCAAGGCCTCGAGGTGTACAGAAGCATCCCCGGTCTCAGGGCCCATGAAATCAGGATGATTTTAGGGAGGATGGTGGAATGAGGAGAGTGTGACCTTTGGCCTCCTTTCTTTCCCTTTTCTTTTCATGGGTCAGGTGTGCTCTATCAGAAGGCTTCCCCTTTCTGTTGGACAGAGTCCTGGAAGAAGAAATGAGCGCTGCTGAGAAAGATGCTCCACAAGGAGGAAGGAGTCACTATTTTCAGGAGCATGATCCCCAGAAGCATGAGAAATCCAGATGCCGTGGCTTTACACAGGATGCTGGAGTTTCTTTCCTCTGGATCCGGGAACTTGGCATCGGTGTTCTGTAATGCCCATAACTGATTTTGAGGTGAGTCCACTTGATAACCTGTCTGCGTGTCATGCTCATTACACTGCAATTCACACACATGTCACACCGAAACACTCTGAATGAGCATATTTATGTGCTTGAACAGTGTTGCACCCAAGATTCTGTGATTCTACAGAGTCCTGAGTTCTGTCCTGGACATCTCTACTCTTGGGTAGGTCAACTTTGATCACTATACCTAATGATAAATGTACCATTAAATCTAATCAGCAAATACACTAAAGGAAGGGGCCATTCTCCATAATTGTTTCACTCTGGTAGGTCAACTTTAATAACTGTACCTAAGAAGAAAGGGATCTGTGATGATTCCACATCAAAGAACCTGTTGATTTTTTGTCATTTGAATGAATTATGTTAACATTTAAATAGAGTTTAAAACCCCAGATTTCCCATGAAATCTAATCAGCCATGAAATCTAATCAGCAGATACACAAAAGGAAGGGGCCATTCTCCAAAATCGTTTCCACTGAAACACCACCACCAATAAACAAGTCTCATTGCAGGAAAGGGATCCTGCTTCCAAGATCCAGTTTGCACAGTTGGACGATTGACCCAGAATCTCCCCTAGTGCCATTTTTTTACACCCCAAGTGAGATTTATTTCTGGGTTTTCTGAAGGGGTGGCCTATTGTCCTGCCCCTCCACACCTGTGGGTGTTTCTCGTAAGGCGGAACGAGAGACTTGAGAAAAGAAATAAGACACAGAGACAAAGTATAGAGAAAGTGAAAGTGGGGACCCAGGGGACTGGCGCTCAGCTTACAGAGGACCCACGCCGGCACCGGTCTCTGAGTTCCCTTAGTATTTATAGATAATCTTAAAGATAAGGGTGTGGCAGGACAATAGGATCGTTTTTAGGGAGGAAATCAGCAGTAAGACATAAGAACAAGGATCTCTGTGACATGAATAAGTTTAAAGGAAAATCCTGTGCCTTGAGATAAACCTTTTAGCGGCACTGTTTCATCCTATCACATGGAGATAAACCTTGGACAATACCTAGCTTTTCTAGGAACAAAGACACACCCTGCACGCCCAAAATCCATTCAACCTTGAGTCACCACAGCACATGTCTCTTGCAAGGACAAGGTTGGGGGTAGGATCACAGATTAACAGCATCTCAAATACAGAACAAAATGGAGTCTCTTATGTCTACTTCTTTCTATATAGACACAGTAACAGGCTGATCTCTTTCTATTCCCCACATTTCCCCCTTTTCTTTTCAACAAAACCACCATTGTCATCATGACACTGAGATTACATACTTCACAAAGTAATAGAATATCACAAAGCAAGTGGAGGCAGGATGAGATCACAGGATGGTGTTAAAATTAAAATTAAAAATGAAATTTTGGGCATGCATAGTCATGGATAACATCTTATCAGAAAACAGGGTTTGAGAGCAGACAACCTGTCTGACCAAAATTTATTAGGTAGGAATTTCCTCATCCTAATAAGCCTGGGAGCGCTACAGGAGGCCGGGGCTTATTTCATCCCTTCGGCTTCAACCGTAAAAGGCGGCACACCTCCAAGGGGGTCGTTTATAGGCCTACCCTCAGAGCGCATTCTCTTTCTCAGGGATGTTCCTTGCTGAGAAAAAGAATTCAGCGATATTTCTCCTATTTGCATAAGAAAAGAGAAGAAATATGGCTCTGTTCCGTCCGGCTCACCGGCGGCCAGTTCAAGGCTGCCTCTCTTTGTTCCCTGAACATTGCTGTTATCTTATTCTTTCTTCAAGATGCCCAGATTTCATATTGTTCAAACACACATGCTCCACAGACAATTTGTGCAGTTTAAGGCAATCATCACAGGGTCCTGAAGTGACATATACCCTCCTCAGTTTACAAAGAAGATGATGGAATTTAAGAGATTAAAGTAAAAACAGACATAAGAAATTACAAAAGTATTGATTTTGGAGAACTAATAAATGTCCATGAAATCTTCACATTTTATGTTTTTCTGCCGTGGCTTCAGCCAGTCCCTGTGTTCAAGGTCCCTGACTTCCCGCAACGTTTTCCCTCCCTTTTCCTCTATATAAATGTGCCATGGTGATGAAGGCTTGTTCGTTAGTCAATGGTGCTCGATTGCGGTGTTTCTGTCTCCGTGGAGGCGCTTTCCTTTGCATCTCCGATGGGTTCATTGTAGAACTTCAGATGTTTAGTGGGTATCCAAATAGGAAGCTGATTTTCTCCTGGTGAAACACAAGCAAAACCTCTTCCCCAGGTTATCACCTTCCCTATTTCCCATGTCTTATTTTTGTTGTCTTTCCACCAAATCAGTTTTCCTTCATGTGGACTGTTCTTTTTACCAGTAAGATGTTGTTCTGCAGAAGTAGTAGTCTGATTTCTATAAATGTTTAAAAAATTTAAAGTATAGAGTGCTAGATTAAGCTGCATCTGAGGAGTGGTACACTCCTTACTGTCTCCCCCTTTTTTTTGTTTAATTAACTGAGTTTTGAGTGTTCTATTAGTTCTTTCAACTATGGCCTGTCCTTGGGAATTATAAGGAATTCCTGTTGTATGTGTAATATTCCACTGATTTAAGAATTTTTGGAAAGCTTTACTACAATAACCTGGTCCATTGTCAGTTTTAATTTTTTCTGGAACTCCCATTACAGCAAAACAAGATAATAAATGTTTTTAACATGGGAAGTACTTTCTCCTGTCTGGCATGTTGCCCATATGAAATGTGAATAAGTATCAACTGTTACATGAACATATGATAATTTTCCAAATGAAGGTACATGGGTAACATCCATTTGCCATAATGCATTAGGACACAGACCTCTGGGATTAACTCCTGCCTCTTGAGTGGGCAGGTGTAGTACTTGACACTGGGTGCAGTGTTGTACAATATCTTTTGCCTGTTTCCATGTGACATCAAATTTGTTTTTTAATCCTGCTGCATTTACATGAGTCAAAGCATGAAGTTCTTGTGCTTTTAAGAATGCAGAGGATACCAGTAAGTCAGCTTGTTGATTTGCTATAGTTAAAGGTCCTGGTAAATTAGTGTGTGCTCTAATATGAGTGATATAAAATGGGAAATTCCTTTTTCTAACAGTTTGTTGTAATAAATTGAACAACTGGTTTAACTGATCATCCATGCTATATTTAATTAGAGCTGTCTCAACATCCCTTGTAGCCTGTACTACATATGCAGAATCTGATATAATATTAACAGGTTGATTAAAATCTTGTAACACTGTAATGACTGCAACTAACTCTGCCCTTTGAGCTGATTGATACTGAGTTTTGATTACTCGCTCTTTTGGTCCTGTGTAAGCCGCTTTTCCATTGCTGGAACCATCAGTAAATACTGTCAGAGCATTTTCTAAAGGCTCATGTCTGGTAATTTTAGGTAAAATCCAAGTAGTCAATTTTAAAAACTGGAAGATTTTTGGTTTGGGTAGTGATTATCAATAACTCCCACAAAATTAGCAAGGCCAATCTGCCATGCACCAGAATTGATAAAGGCTTGCCTAACTTGTTCCTTGGTTAAAGGAACAACTATTTTGTCTGGGTCATTACCACACAATTTTATTATTCGTAATCTTGCCTGACCAATTAATGTAGCTATTTGATCCAAGTACAATGTAAAAGTCTTAATTGTACTGTGAGGAAGAAATGACCACTCCACAAGATCAGTATTTTGAATAATGATGCCTGTTGGAGAATGTGTAGTAGCAAAAATTAAAAGTTGGAGTGGGGCTAAAGGATCTATTCTACTTATTTGCGCTGACTGAATTTTTTCTTCCACTAATTTAATTTCTTTTGTTGCCTCTGGGGTTAATATTCTTTTACTATTTAAGTCTGGATCTCCTCTTAGGATAGAGAACAAATTTGACATGGCATAAGTAGGAATGCCTAGAGTTGGCCGAATCCAATTAATATCGCCTAGCAATTTTTGAAAGTCATTTAATGTTTTTAATGTATCTTTTCTTATTTCTATTTTTTGTGGCTTAATTTTTCTATTTTCTATCTGCATCCCTAAATAATGAAAAGGAGCAGAGGTTTGGATCTTATCAGATGCTATTGTTAGTCCTGCGTTGGCAACCTCTGCTTGCAGAAATGTGTAACAGTCAATTAATTTTTCTCTTGTTTCTGCAGCACATAAAATATCATCAATATAGTGAATGATATAACAATCTGAAAATTTGTCTCTAACTGGTTGAAGGACTTGACCCACGAAAGTTTGACAAATAGTTGGACTATTAAGCATTCCCTGAGGTAGTACTTTCCACTGAAACCTGGTGGCTGGTTCTTTACTATTTACGGCTGGTATAGTAAAGGCAAATTTTTCACAATCTTGCTCTGCCAGAGGAATGGTAAAAAAGCAGTCCTTAAGATCAATTATAATTAAAGGCCAGTCTTTTGGGATCATGGCCGGAGAGGGCAATCCGGGTTGAAGAGACCCCATGGGTTGAATTACAGCATTTACAGCTCTTAAGTCCATTAACATACGCCATTTGCCTGATTTTTTCTGAATTACAAATACAGGAGAATTCCAGGGTGAGAGTGAAGGCTCAATGTGTCCCTTTTCTAATTGTTCCTTCGCTAATAAATGTAAAGCCTCCAGTTTTTGCTTTGGTAGCGGCCACTGATTTACCCATACCGGTTTTTCTGTTTTCCAAGTTAATGGAATGGGTTTAGGAGGCGCTACAGCGGCCGCCCCTAAAAAGGATACCCTATTCCTTTTCTTTCTTGATTTTTCTCAGTCTCAATTGGGACTTTAATGCCATTTTCATTTTTTCCTAACCCCTTTCCTGGTATATATCCCATCTTAGTCATGATTTTTTGACTTGTGGGGCTGTATAATGGAGCAGGCATAATGATTTCCGCACCCCATTGCTGTAATAAATCTCGACCCCATAGATTAACAGGAATTGAAGTAATCATTGGCTGAACAGTACTTTCTTGATTATCTGGCCCTAAACAATGTAAAATCATTGTACTTTCATACACTTCTGAAGCTGTGCCTACGCCGACAAGTCTTGTAACAGCCTTTTGTTTAGGCCAATTTTTGGGCCACTGATTTAAAGCAATGACAGAGATATCTGCTCCAGTGTCTACCAACCCTTCAAACTGTTTTCCTTGAATAATGGCCTTACACACAGGTCTGCTCTCAGAGACCAGACTTGCCCAATATGCAGCCTTTCCTGTCTGATCAGTACTTCCGAACCCTCCTGTTCTTTTTATCTCACTGTTTCCAACTTTAATAAAAGGTAGGAGTAATAATTGAGCAATCCTGTCTCCTGGACTGGCACTCCAAGGAATTGAGGAACTAATAACCAATTGAATTTCGCCTTTATAGTCTGAATCAACCACACCAGTATGAATTTGAACTCCTTTTAGATTTAAACTTGATCTTCCTAAGATTAGTCCTACAGTCCCCTCAGGCAATGGGCCATATACCCCTGTGGGGATTTTTCGAGGAGGCTCCCCTGGAAGCAGAGAGACTGCTTGTATGGTGCATAAATCTACTGCTGCACTGCCGTTTGTGGCGGGGGATAATTGCTGTATTGTGATAACTGGCTTATTCCCTGAGACACTTGTGGCAGTGGGGGTTGTTGTTCCTGAAAACCCTGAGGAACAAAGGGCTGAATTTTGAATGCCCCAGTTTGTTGCGGGGCCTGAGGCTGGCCCCTCCTTTCGTTTCCTGACAGTGGTTGCCCATTTTTATCAAATTTAGAACGACATTGATCAGCCCAATGTTTTCCCTTTTTACATCTTGGACATAGGCCAGGTGGCTCTTTATCTGTTCTTGTAGTAGCTTGAGTAGTTACATTTTGTTTATTTGAGACTAGGCAATTCTTTTTTAGATGACCAATTTGACCACAATTATAACATCTTCCCCCAAATGTTCTAACTTGTCCTCCTAAAGCTACTCCTGTGATTGCTTGAGCCATAAGCATAGCTTTATGCATAGCTCCTCCAATTCCATCGCAGGCTTTAACATACTCTGAGATTACATCTGATCCTGCGGGAACCCTTCCTTTAATGGCTTAATGGCTGATTGACAATCAGGATTGGCGTTTTCATATGCCATCAACTCCACTATGACCTTACGGGCATTTTCATCAGTAATTGACTTTTGAGCAGCATCTTGAAGTCTTGCTACAAAATCAGGGTAGGGCTCTTTAGAGCCTTGTCTTATTGTATTAAAGGAGGGGCAGGCGGTTCCTGGGTCTTGGATTTTCTCCCAGGCCCTAAGGCAGATAGCCCTGAATTGCTCAATGGCCTCATTTGGCATTATTACTTGTTGGTCAACAGTGCTCCAATTTTGACCTATTCCTAATAGTTGATCTGCATCTATGTCAATTGGAGGATTGGCAGGCCTATTTTTTCGGACCTGTACTTGTGCCCCATCAATCCACCAAGTCTTAAATTGTAAAAATTGAGAGGGTGAGAGTGAGGATTTTGCCAGAATCTCCCAATCATAAGGAATGAGTCTATGTCCATGAGCAATGGAATCTAATAATGTTCTCATGTAAGGAGAGTTGGGTCCATAATGTTTTACTCCCTCTTTCATTTCTTTTAACATTTTTATAGAAAAAGACTTATATCTGGCTTCAGCTACGGGAAGCTCTCCCTCTTGGGCCCCTTCTCCAGGTGGTCTTGCTTCTAATATTACTGGGAATTGCCACGCCTCAATATCTCCTTGTTTTCTTGCCTCATCAATAATTTTATGTAACGCACTACCCTGTGTACTAGGCAGTGCTGTAGGATTAAGTCTCATGGTGGGCGGCTGAGGATATGGCGCCCTGTCCTGTGGCGCTGGAAATGTTCCTGGCTGTCCATACAGATTTTCTGGGGGCTGCCGATACTGCAGTTCAGCTGGCGGCCAGTATTGATAGGCTACTGGCGGCTGGGTCTTATTTTCTACCGGCTGATATTGTGGACACTGCATTTGGATTGGCATTGCCATGACAGAGACTTTATCTTTTACTATTTGATCTTCTTTTGGAGTTTGTACTTGTTTAACCTGCATTTGAGGTTGTAAAGTTACAGGCATCTGAGCTGCTGGAAGAGGAGCTGGCCATCGTGGTCTAGACTCTGATGGCTCTGCTAATTCTGGATCTTTTTCCTCTAATTTTAATGTTTCAGGATATACTACCTCCTGTAATTGATTATTGTCAACATTTTGCGTTGACTGAGCCATTACCGGCTCTGATACACATTCACAGTGTGAACTTTCCTTTCCTTTCCGGGATTCTATCCCTGCCTCTTTTTCACAAGCTACTGCACAGCTTTTAGGGACATCAGAAATTGGAACGCTATCTTCTTCTGTTTGAAACGGTTCTAAAGCTACTTTAATAATGACCCAATCATTCCATACTGTAAGCGGAATGATTTTACCTTCCCTACTTGCTTGTTTTAATTCTTTGCCAATTTTTTCCCAGTCTTTTAGATCTAAAGTTCCCTGTTCTGGAAACCATGGACAAAACTGCTCTATCGTTTGAAATAGCGTAATTAGACTTTTGGTAGAGACTTTAACTCCCCCTCTTTTTAAGAGAATTTTAATAAAGCTGCGATAAGAGGCATATTTACTCTTAGTTTGCCCCATTGTTACCCTAGGTTCTTCCGAGCGCACAAGCTTACCACAAGGCTGACTGTAGACGTACTCGGGAGTCTCTCGTCGACTTGCCCTCAATGACCATGCTCCAGCGTACCTTCACCTTAGAGAAAAGCTTCCACGTTGGGCACCAGATGAAGGGGTGGCCTGCCCCTCCACACCTGTGGGTGTTTCTCGTAAGGCGGAACGAGAGACTTGAGAAAAGAAATAAGACACAGAGACAAAGTATAGAGAAAGTGAAAGTGGGGACCCAGGGGACTGGCGCTCAGCTTACAGAGGACCCACGCCGGCACCGGTCTCTGAGTTCCCTTAGTATTTATAGATAATCTTAAAGATAAGGGTGTGGCAGGACAATAGGATCGTTTTTAGGGAGGAAATCAGCAGTAAGACATAAGAACAAGGATCTCTGTGACATGAATAAGTTTAAAGGAAAATCCTGTGCCTTGAGATAAACCTTTTAGCGGCACTGTTTCATCCTATCACATGGAGATAAACCTTGGACAATACCTAGCTTTTCTAGGAACAAAGACACACCCTGCACGCCCAAAATCCATTCAACCTTGAGTCACCACAGCACATGTCTCTTGCAAGGACAAGGTTGGGGGTAGGATCACAGATTAACAGCATCTCAAATACAGAACAAAATGGAGTCTCTTATGTCTACTTCTTTCTATATAGACACAGTAACAGGCTGATCTCTTTCTATTCCCCACATTTTCTAATTTTAATGTTTCAGGATATACTACCTCCTGTAATTGATTATTGTCAACATTTTGCGTTGACTGAGCCATTACTGCTCTGATACATTCACAGTGTGAACTTTCCTTTCCTTTCCGGGATTCTATCCCTGCCTCTTTTCACAAGCTACTGCACAGCTTTTAGGGACATCAGAAATTGGAACGCTATCTTCTTCTGTTTGAAACGGTTCTAAAGCTACTTTAGATTTCAACTTGATCTTCCTAAGATTAGTCCTACAGTCCCCTCAGGCAATGGACCCTATACGCCTGTGGGGATTTTTTGAGGCGGCTCCCCTGGAAACAGAGAGACTGCTTGTATGGTGCATAAATCTACTGCTGCACTGCCGTTTGTGGCGGGGGATAATTGCTGTATTGTGAGAACTGGCTTATTCCCTGAGACACTTGTGGCAGTGGGGGTTGTTGTTCCTGAAAACCCTGAGGAACAAAGGCTGAATTTGAATGCCCCAGTTTGTTGCGGGGCCTGAGGCTGGCCCCTCCTCTTTCCTGACAGTGGTTGCCCATTTTATCAAATTTAGAACGACATTGATTACCCCAATGTTTTCCTTTTTACATCTTGGACATAGGCCAGGTGGCTCTTTATCTGTTCTGTAGTAGCTTGAGTAGTTACATTTTGTTTATTTGAGACTAGGCAATTCTTTTTAGATGACCAATTTGACCACAATTATAACATCTTCCCCCAAATGTTCTAACTTGTCCTCCTAAAGCTACTCCTGTGATTGCTTGAGCCATAAGCATAGCTTTATGCATAGCTCCTCCAATTCCATCGCAGGCTTTAACATACTCTGAGATTACATCTGATCCTGCGGGAACCCTTCCTTTTAGTGGCTTAATGGCTGATTGACAATCAGGATTGGCGTTTTCATATGCCATCAACTCCACTATGACCTTACGGGCATTTTCATCAGTAATTGACTTTTGAGCAGCATCTTGAAGTCTTGCTACAAAATCAGGGTAGGGCTCTTTAGAGCCTTGTCTTATTGTATTAAAGGAGGTGCATGCGGTTCCTGTGTCTTTGATTTTCTCCCAGGCCCTAAGGCAGATAGCCCTGATTTGCTCAATGGCCTCATTTGGCATTATTACTTGTTGGTCAACAGTGCTCCAATTTTGACCTATTCCTAATAGTTGATCTGCATCTATGTCAATTGGAGGATTGGCAGTCCTATTTTTTCGGACCTGTACTTGTGCCCCATCAATCCACCAAGTCTTAAATTGTAAAAATTGAGAGGGTGAGTGAGGATTTTGCCAGAATCTCCCAATCATAAGGAATGAGTCTATGTCCATGAGCAATGGAATCTAATAATGTTCTCATGTAAGGAGAGTTGGGTCCATACTGTTTTACTCCTCTTTCATTTCTTTTAGCATTTTATAGAAAAGGACTTATATCTGGCTTCAGCTACGGAAGCTCTCCTCTTGGGCCCCTTCTCCAGGTGGTCTTGCTTCTAATATTACTGGGAATTGCCACGCCTCAATATCTCCTTGTTTTCTTGCCTCATCAATAATTTTATGTAATGCACTACCCTGTGTACTAGGCGGTGCTGTAGGATTAAGTCTCATGGTGGGCGGCTGAGGATATGGCGCCCTGTCCTGTGGCGCTGGAAATGTTCCTGGCTGTCCATACAGATTTTCTGGGGGCTGCCGATACTGCAGTTCAGCTGGCGGCCAGTATTGATAGGCTACTGGTGGCTGGGTCTTTTTTTCTACCGGCTGATATTGTGGACACTGCATTTGGATTGGCATTGCCATGACACAGACTTTATCTTTTCCTATTTGATCTTCTTTTGGAGTTTGTACTTGTTTAACCTGCATTTGAGGTTGTAAAGTTACAGGCATCTGAGCTGCTGGAAGAGGAGTTGGCCATCGTGGTTTAGACTCTGATGGCTCTGCTAATTCTGGATCTTTTTCCTCTAATTTTAACGTTTCAGGATATACTACCTCCTGTAATTGATTATTGTCAACATTTTGCATTGACTGAGCCATTACCGGCTCTGATACACATTTACAGTGTGAACTTTCCTTTCCTTTCCGGGATTCTATCCCTGCCTCTTTTTCACAATCCACTGCACAGTTTTTAGGGACATCAGAAATTGGAGCGCTATCTTCTTCTGTTTGAAATGGTTCTAAAGCTACTTTAATAATGACCCAATCATTCCATACTGTAAGCGGAATGGTTTTACCTTCCCTACTTGCTTGTTTTAATTTTTTGCCAATTTTTTCCCAGTCTTTTAGATCTAAAGTTCCCTGTTCCGGAAACCATGGACAAAACTGCTCTATTGTTTGAAATAGCGTAATTAGATTTTTGGTAGAGACTTTAACTCCCCTCTTTTAAGAGAATTTTAATAAAGCTGCGATAAGAGGCATATTTACTTTAGTTTGCCCCATTGTTACCCTAGGTTCTTCCGAGCGCACAAGCTTACCGCAAGGCTGACTGTAGACGCATTTCGGAGTCTCTCATCTCAATGACCACGCCTCCAGCGTACCTTCACCTTAGAGAAAAGCTTCCACGTTGGGCACCACATGAAGGGGTGGCCTGCCCCACCACACCTGTGGGTGTTTCTCGTTAGGTGTAACGAGACTTGAGAAAAGAAATAAGACACAGAGACAAAGTATAGAGAAAGAAAAGCAGGGGCCCAGGGGACCGGCGCTCGGCTTACAGAGGACCCACACGGCACGGTCTCTGAGTTCCCTTAGTATTTATAGATAATTTCTTTACCATCTTAAAGATAAGGAGTGGCAGGACAATAGGATCATTTAGGGAGGAAATCAGCAGTAAGACATAAGAACAAGGATCTCTGTGACATGAATAAGTTTAAAGGAAAATCCTGTGCCTTGAGATAAACCTTTTAGCGGCACTGTTTCATCCTATCACATGGAGATAAACCTTGGACAATACCTAGCTTTTCTAGGAACAAAGACACACCCTGCACGCCCAAAATCCATTCAACCTTGAGTCACCACAGCACATGTCTCTTGCAAGGACAAGGTTGGGGGTAGGATCACAGATTAACAGCATCTCAAATACAGAACAAAATGGAGTCTCTTATGTCTACTTCTTTCTATATAGACACAGTAACAGGCTGATCTCTTTCTATTCCCCACATTTTCTAATTTTAGTTCAGCTGAATACACACACTCCTGTGTTTCAATTTCTTTCAAACACCTTTTAATAATGAAGTATCTTGCTGCTTCACCCCTTATATAACTAATGCCCACCCACTGGTTCCACTACATTTACCCATCAATTACCCAATTTACCAATGAAATATCAGCAGCCAATTAAGTTTTGTGTCTTAGGTTGTATCCTTTTGCATTCCTCAGGGAATTTAATGGACACAACTTAAATTGTGATTATAGAACAGTTGAATCAGATTTACTAATCAGTGTTATGGGCAAATATGATAGGAGTGGAACTGAGTTAGGACAGTGGCTACACATTTGCCTTATTTCATGTAAAACAATGCCAGTTAACAATTGTGTACATATTAAACAGTTTGTGTCTGTGTGTGTATTTGTATCTCTGTGTCTGGATGTGAGTGTGTGTGTGTGTGTTCAGAAGTACTTCCAAGCATGTGCATCTGGGAGATAAGATCATTCTTTCCACGATTGAACGACAAGAAGTTGAAACTACATTTTCTGATTTGAGAATGTGCAGCGATGTTATGTAATTAACACAGCATATTGTGTCTTAATTAAAATGGAGAGATCAATGGAGTCAAATAGACATTCCAGAGATAACCTTCCCATTTTTGACCAATTGATTCTATATCATGTTGTAATGATCTGGCTGTGGGGACAAGACAAGTCTTTGCATGAAATGGTCTTGTGGAAGCAATATATGCAAATAATAAAGCATCAAAAGGGACTATGCATTCAATTTGTAGAAATATTCACTTAAGTTTGATGAAATTCTCAATGCCCAAAATAGACTGCAGAACACTTTCAAGAAAACATGCTATAACTCAGAGATTAATTGATGACATCCACCGAAGTGATGACTGCAAGAAAAGAGAAATATTCATGGAATTTTATATCCAAGGGTTTCTTGTATATGACAGCATATTTTGAAAAGTCAAAATCAGAAAAACTTGACAAACAGGAAGATATCTAAGCTAAAACCTTTTGTTCATTAAAGGAGCGATGAGAGGCAGTTCCAAGATGGCCGAATAGGAAGAGATCCAGCCTCCAGCTCCCAGCGTGAGCAACACAGGAGATGGGTGATTTCTGCATTTCCAACTGAGGTACCGGGTTCATCTCACTGGGGCTTGTTGGACAGTGGGGGCAGGACAGTGAATGCAGCACACAGAGCAACAACCGAAGCAGGGTGAGCCATCACCTCACCCAGGAAGTGCAAGGGGGAAGGGAATTCCCTTTCCTAGCCAAGGGAAACCGTGATACACAGCACCTGGAAAATTGGGTTACTCCCACCCTAACACTGTCCTTTATCAAGGGTCTCAGCAAACGTCACACCAGGAGATTATATCCCGCATCTGGCTTGGAGAGTCCCACGCCCACAGAGCCTCCCTCATTGCTAGCACAGTAGTCCAAGATCTAACTGCAAGGAGGCTGCAAGGCTGGGGGAGGGGCGCTTGCCATTGCTGAGGCTTGAGTAGGTAAACAAAGTGGTGGAGAAGCTCGAACTGGGTGGAGCCCGCCACAGCTCAAAGAGGCCTGCCTGCCTCTGTAGACTCCACCTCTGGGGAGAGGGCATAGCCAAACAAAAGGCAGCAGAAACCTCTGCAGATTTAAATGTCCCTGTCTGACAGCTTTGAAGAGAGTAGTGGTTCTCCCAACACGGAGTTTGAGATCTGAGAACAGACAGACTGCCTGCTCAAGTGGGTCCCTGACCCTGGAGTAGTCTAACTGGGAGACACCCCCACTAGGGTCAGATTGACACCCCACACCTCACACAACCGGGTACCCCTCTGAGACGAAGCTTCCAGAGGAATAATCAGGCAGAAACATTTGCTGTTCAGCAATATTCACTCTTCTGCAGCCTCCACTGCTGCCACCCAGGCAAACAGGGTCTGGAGTGGACCTTGAGCAAACGCCAACAGACCTGCAGTTGAGGGTCATGACTATTAGAAAGAAAGCTAACAAACAAACAGAGAGGACATCCACACCAAAACCCCATCTGTACATCAACATCATCAAAGACCAAAGGTAGATAAAACCACAAAGATGGGGAAAAAGAAGTGCAGAAAAACTGAAAATTCTAAAAATCTGAGCACCACTCCCCCTCCAAAGGAATGCAGCTCCTCTCCACCAATGGAACAAAGCTGAACAGAGAATGACTTTGACGAGTTGAGAGAAGAAGGCTTCAGACGATCAAATTTTTCCGAGCTAAAGGAGGAAGTTCGAACCCATAGCAAAGAAGCTGAAAACCTTGAAAAAAGATTTCCTGAATGGCTAACTAGAATAACCAATGTAAAGAAGTCCTTAAATGACCTGAGAGAGCTGAAAACCATGACACGAGAACTACATGACAAATGTGCAAACTTCAGTAACCGACTCGGTCAACTGGAAGAAAGAGCGTCAGTGATTGAAGATCAAATGAATAAAATGAAGTGAGAAGAGAAGTTTAGAGAAAAAAGAGTAAAAAGAAATGAACAAAGCCTCCAAGAAATATGGGAATATGGGAAAAGGCAAAATCTACGTCTGATTTGTGAACCTGAAAGTGAGGGGGAGAATGGAACCAAGTTGGAAAACATTCTGCAGGATATCATCCAGGAGAACTCCCCCAACCTAGCAAGGCAGGCTGACATTGAAATTCAGGAAATATAGAGAACGCCACAAAGATACGCCTCTAGAAGAGCAAATGAAATACAACTTGGAACTTACCACAGCTTAACAGGAGGATCACTATGAGCTATATAACAGGTTTGATGTTTAAAAAGTTTGCAACTTTTTTTTTTTTTTTTTTTTTCAGAAGGAGTCTCAATCTGTAACCAGGCTGGAGTGCATTGTCGTGATCTCGGCTCACTGCAACCTCTGCCTCCTGGGTTTTCGCCATTCTCCTGCCTCAGCCTCCCGAGTAGCTGGGACTCCAGGCGCCCGGTACGACGCCCGGCGGATTTGTTTGTATTATTAGGAGAGATGGGGTTTCACCATGTTAGCCAGGATGGTCTCGATCTCCTGACCTCGTGATCCGCCTGTCTCAGCCTCCCAAAGTG
>JABBCR010000221.1:0-32732 GCA_014849445.1 Cercopithecus mona
TTGGAACTTACCACAGCTTAACAGGAGGATCACTATGAGCTATATAACAGGTTTGATGTTTAAAAAGTTTGCAACTTTTTTTTTTTTTTTTTTTTTGAGACAGAGTCTCAATCTGTAACCAGGCTGGAGTGCAGTGGCGGATCTCAGCTCACTGCAAGCTCTGCCTCCCGGGTTCGCCATTCTCCTGCCTCAGCCTCCCGAGTAGCTGGGACTACAGGCGCCCGCCACCTCGCCTCGCTAGTTTTTGTATTTTTTAGTACAGACGGGGTTTCACCGTGTTAGCCAGGATGGTCTTGATCTCCTGACCTCGTGATCCGCCTGTCTCAGCCTCCCAAAGTGCTGGGATTACAGGCGTGGGCCACCGCACCTGGCCTGCAACATTTTTTATTGCTCTTTCATTTACAAACTACAGTAAATATTTTATTTTTTATGTTTAATTATGAAATATATGACATGTAAGAGTCTATAAACTTTGGGTGGGCATGGTGGCTCATGTCTGTAATCCCAGCACTTTCGGAGGCTGAGGCAGGTGGATCATTTGAGGTCAGGTGTTCAAGACCAGCCTAGCCAACATGGTGAAACCCGTCTCTACTAAAAAAATACAAAAAGTTGTCTGAGGATCATGGCAGGCACCTGTGATCCCAGCTACTCGGGAGGCTGAGGTGGGAGAGTTGTTTGAACCCAGGAGACAGAAGTTGCAGTGAGCCAAGATCAAGCCATTACACTGAGCAAAACTCTGCCTCGAAAACAAACAAGCAAAACTGAATGCATAATCCGTTAGATTAATAATTGCACTGATATCATCATCCATTAACATCGAGTGTCTTGAAAGGCTACAATATGCCCTTCCTTGATCACCTGGGTCTCCCTTCTTCACCCAGACATAGGTCTAATGTGTTAACGTTTGTCTTGCTTTTCATAAGATTTATCATTTCTGTGTATATTATTAAGCAATGTCATATGTTATGGTTTGTGAACTGTATATGGAATAGCAGTGTATTTTTCAGTAATTTCCTTTGTTCACTGTAATTTTTCATTGTTGATGCTTCTAACTGCAGTTCATTTTCACAGCTGTATCATATTCCACAATGTGACTATGCCAGCTTTTTTCCTTGATAGAGGTGTGTTTGGATGGCTTTCAGGTGTTTTCTATTTCTACAATCACTGCCTAAATATTCTTGCCCCGTACGTTTCTCTTGGAGAAGACAGTGCAAGGGCATTTCTGGGGCAGACATGCCTGAGAAGGCAAGTGTGAGGCCACAGAGGGGCGTGTTTGCTTTTTTATGAAATACAGTCTCTTAACAGGAGCAACAGCAGTGGATCCTTTGCCAGCAGTTGATCTTTTCCACCTTTTGGATTTTTGTGGCTCTGTTGAATTTGTTTCTTGAATTATTGGATGTATCCACAGTACTTTGTTTACTTAAGTTTTGTAACTTTTTGCACGCGGACTTATCTTCCTTGGAATTTTATGTGGGGAGATATTTTGAGGACAGGGTTGCATTGTTTCAGCAAAGATGTTCACTCACATGGGGTAGAGGTGAAGTGAGCAGCCGCCTGGTGCCACGTCGATTTGACCCATGCTCTCCAGGTCTTCCAGCATGAACTCCTGGAGGACTGTTTCTGGTCGGTTCTCAGGGCCAGGGTTTTCCCTCCACCCAGCACCAATGCAGGGACAGCTGCTCTCCTCACTGCTCCTGAGGTGGGCTTTCATTTTAAGTCTAAGATGTCAGATTTCTGACCTCATTTTGGAGAGACATGCAGTTTTGTTTCTGATGCCCCATCCTCTGTGCAACTGTCTAAACAGAAAAAAAAATTCCACTTTGGTTCCTGCCAATTCTTTATTGACTGCTGTGGATTCCATCCTTCAACGCCAGCTCAGTAATGCACTTACAAAGATGCATTTTGGTAGGTTTTACCCAACATCTCAGTTGTTTTTGTTGGGAAAGCTATTTAGTGTCCCGTATGTTGAAATTTGGAAGCACCTGGCAACACCATAGGTGAGAGAGCTGCTCTTCCCCCTTTTCATCATCTTCATGCTGGGTCCAGGCCTTCTTCACTCTGTGATTAAGATGCCACAATGGGCCGGGCACGGTGGCTCATGCCTGTAATCTTAGCGCTTTAGGAGGCCAAGGTGGGCAGATCATCTGAGGTCTGGTGTTTGAGACCAACCTGTCCAACATGGTGAAACTCCATCTCTACTAAAAATACAGAAATTACCCAGGCACAATGGTGGATGCCTATAATCCTAGCTACTTTGGAGGCTGAGGAGGAGAATTGCTTGAACTTGGGAGGCAGAGGTTGCAGTAAGCTGAGATCGCGCCACTGTAATGTAGCCTGGGTGATAGAATGAGACTCCATCTCAAACTACATCAATAAACCAAACCATGAATAGCTGCGACGGCCTCTGAGCTGCTTGCTCTGCCTCTGGCATCCACGTTATTCTAATGGACCAGAGTAGCAGAGATGCACTCACACCCAGTGGGAAGGCAGGCGACTGAAGGACTATTGTTATTAACAAGAAAGATAAAATAATTCTGAGGATAATGTATAATTCTGTTTCCTAGAAATATTAAAATGCTCTGATAAATTATTAGAATTAACAAAATTCAGTTTAGCACTCATGTTCAAATGATCACCAACTTTAATATGCCAACAGTAGCCAGACTAAATAAGAAGAGGGAGTGAGGGGTTCATCCAGGCCTCTGCAGAGAGGGCAGGAAGGTTGACTCACTCTGCAGCTTCCTGGTCCATCGTCGTTTTCCGTGGTGAGAGCCTGATGGAGCCTGGCCCTCCCTCTCCTGCCTGGGGCCTCCAGCCCAGTCTCAGGGCTGGGCAAGGAATAAACCCCATTTAGGTCATTTCCTCACTTGACCTTCTTCTGGGCCGAAACGCATTTGCTTTCCAAGTGCTCATCAGGGAGCTGCACATAGAAGCCCTTGTTTTCTCCCCACTGCTGACTGATTCTGGGTTCAAGATGTCCCCTGTTCCCTGACCTACTGCATCTTTGGCTTTCACGCCAAGATTTTGACCTCAGTTAAGGATTCAGAAACTCTCTTTTTAAACTTTATTCTCAGATTGGTTTTTTAAAAGTCAGACCAAGAAAAAAAAAAAAAAAAAGACACATAAAGTGGGTGAGTCAAGTGTGAGTGTAAAGTTCCGAGGATGAAGCCGAGCATACACGAACCTCTGTCAGGGCGGCGTCTGGGCTCAGGAGTCATGTTCATCCCAGAGCTTCCCAGGACCCAGACCCTAAACAAAAGAAAAAAAAGGAGGATAACAGAACTAAATGCTAAGATTCTCCACAAAGTCCCTTTTTTTTGGTGAATGGGTTTTCCCCTTAATTTCTAGGCATTTGGCATCATGGAAATAGAACAGCAGCATCTTCTACCTGCCTGACTGAGCTTTTTCAGGTGGGCAGAATAAACCAGGACAGTATACAGATCAGAGGGCAGGTTGGCAGGTGTGGATGGCCACAGAGGACATGGGATGATCCTAAGGAGCGTTTCTACCATGATGTGTATGGGATGCAGGGAGGGAACAGAGAAGCAGGCAGGGAGACAGAGAGAGAGAGGGGGACAGTAGGAGAGAGAGAGAGAGAGAGAGAGAGAGAGAGAGAGAGAGAGAGAGAGAGAGAGAGAGAGAGAGAGAGAGAGAGAGGGAGAGAGAGGGAAAGGGATGGATAGAGGGATGGAGGGAAGGACAGAGAGAGGGAGAAAGAGAGGGAGAGAGAGAGGGAGAGAGGACCAATTCACCACCTTTGTCCAAAGAACCAGGCCAACTGTCTGGAGCCCGAGCGTACCTTCTCTAAAGGGTTTTGGAGCATATTGTTTTTGATTCCCTTATTCCTGCAGTTCTTCTAGAACATGACCATCTTCTGATTGTTCTATTCTTTTCTTTCTTTCTTTTTTTTTTTTTTTTTTTTTTTGTTTAAATACACTCCTATGATTTGAGCTTTTTTTTCTATCTTGTAAGCTATATCCTGGCAACATTCCAGGAATGACTCTAATTTTATTGGCAGTGGATCCTCAGATTTCTTCCTACAAAATAGGCTTCCGAAAGCCTTCCCTGGAGATGGCTAATTTCAGATCATGTTTATGAATTCCTGAGATTCTCATTCAGAGTTAATGATTTTCCCCTGACTTCTGCTCGTTGCTTCATGAGGATTTGTCTTAATTCTCTGTGGGACGAGGGAGCCATCTTCTCTGGAACCTGCAACCTTGTTTACAGGGGCTGGTGTGTGCGTGTGTGTGTGAGTATGTGTGTGTGAGTGTGTGTACGTGCATATATTCACATACACACACACACTCACTTAGGAGGTTAAGCAAATTTCATTAGTATTCCTCTCTTTCAAAACTGAACACGCAGCAGGAAGGTGAAGCCCTGGGCACTGGGCTGGCTTCCTGGTTCAGTGAATCCAGGCTCCCAGCCCGGGAGACAGGCCCTGCCTCATGGACTTACCCCTAGCATTTCTCTGCCTCAAAGGACTCTGGCCAGCTCTGTGGTGGGAGCAGCCTGAAAGTCCCTGGGATCTGGGAACTTCTATCATTCTGAAGAATAAGAAAAACAGAGACACCTGGAAAAGCTTTGCAGGAGGAGTGGCCATGTCACCTGGTAGCATGTACATGTCTGCAGGGCCCAGCTGAGGTTCTGGGGGATGGAAGGTGGTTCCAGGAAATGGTGACCTGAGGAACAGGTAGGGGCTGGGAAGGTGGGGCCTCCTCTGGGAAGACCATCGAGAAAGTGGGACGTGAGTGGGGAGGGGCAGCATTGTGTGAGGGAGCTGGGAAGTGCCAGGCAGTGTCCAAGAAGGGTGTGGGGGAGCTGGATGGGTGGGGGCAGCCAGACCAGAGAACAGGTGTAGACAGCAGGTGACAGAGCAGGTGAGGGGAGCAGGTGGAGGAAGCAGATGAGAGAGCAGGTGGGGGGAACAGGTGGAAGAAGCAGGTGAGACAGCAGGTGGGGGGAACACGTGGAAGAAGCTGGTGAGAGAGCAGGTGGGGGAAACAGGTGTAGACAACAGGTGATAGAGCAGGTGGGGGGAGCAGGTGGAGGAAGCAGGCTGACAGCTGGGCAGGTGTCTCCTCAGTAGGACTCTGTGAGTTTCTACTGTGGACTTTGTGGTGAGGTCAGTGGGAACTATGGAGGGTATGAGAGAGAGTGTGTCCTGATGCTGGGAAGCTGGGGTTTCTCCACTGAGGCAGGCATTGCTGGGAAGGTCAGGCCAGATCTCCCTGTCCCTGGGAGGCCAGGACAGACCCACTATCTCTGTGTATAACTAGAGCTTAGCGCCTGATGTCAGTGCAAGGCTGTGCCTCCACCAGCAGACCTTGAGGCTCACTTCACTCCTCTCAGGGAGCAGAGAGGTCAGGCGCTCCCTGGTTGGAGGCCTGGGACTTTTCACCACAGGACAAACCCACAGGGGCTGATGGCTGGCAGGAGAGGCCAGTCCTGCCTCTGCTCCAGGGCTGCTCTCCCCCCAGGTTAGCTGCTTAGTCATCTCCTCACTGGACTTCCTTGTATGGCCAGAAGAGGAACCGGAGGGTGGCACAGGGCTGACTGACCCCCGGGACCCCTCCAGCGTCTGGGGCTCAGCTGGGCAGTTTCCAATTCCTGGAGGAGAAAGGAGAGCACTTAAAATAGCCTTAGGCAGCTTGCTTCCAATAGAGGAGAGCTGGGTGGGCTGGGGACCAAGTGTCCGGGAGTGACAAGTACCCCTGAGCTAGTCAGTGAGCTGTGTGAACCTCTTGGTAGGCAATGACCAGCATTTTTTTGTTTAATGTAATGAAATAGAACAAAAAATATCTGAATGCATCATGCTTAGTAAGAGTAACAACCGCTTTGTGAAACTGATTTCAGTCTGTGTGTGGGTCAAATTAGATTCATTTCTTTGTATGATTCATGGTTTTAAAAAACATAGTTTGAATCATATTTAAAAGAAGGTATTAAAATATTTTGAAAGTTTCTTACTGATTGGGGAAAAGATCCATCTGTTTTCTCTCTGTCTCTCTAGCTCTCTCTCTCCCCGTCCCTCCCTTCCTCCCACCTTTCTTTGTTGTGAGGAGGATGCCTCCTTGTTACTTCGTTTCTTCTTTTACTTCCTTTTCTTTTTTTTTTTTTTTTTTTGAGATGGAGTCTGGCTTTATTGCCCAGACTGGAGTGCAGTGGCTCAATCTCTGCCTACTGCAAGCTCCATCTCCCTGGTTCGTGCCATTCTCCTGCCTCAGCCTCCCGAGTAGCTGGGACTACAGGTACCCACCACCATGCCTGGCTAATTTTTTTGTATTTTTAGTAGAGATAGGGTTTCACTGTGTTAGCCAGGATGGTCTCGATCTCCTGACCTCGTGATCCGCCCGCCTCGGCCTCCCAAAGTGCTCGGATTACAGGCGTGAGCCACCGCACCTGGCCTCGTTACTTCTTTAGGCTGGGACCAGATCCCAAATGGTCCATTTGTAAGACAAACAGCAGGGTGGACGTGGCACTGTGCTCATAAGGGAAATGACAGATTCATCCACAAGGCATTTCGAATAGAATTTACCCCATCACGATGCCAGCGTTTTTGTGGATGGGGGCTGTGTTTCTTTGTACAACGTTAGGTAGGGACCCCATTGCCCCTATATCCTGTCTCAAACATGAGGCATCTTCAATCAGTGTTAGCTGAAATGTGTGTCCTTTCCATGTGTATTGTATTGGAACAAATGGGGCTCTAGACACCTTTCTTTTGCTGCATTCCCTAGCTAGCTAGACAAATTTGGAATTTAGAAAATATATACATATAGAGGCCGGGCACGGTGGCTCACACCTGTCATCCGAGTCGTTTGGGAGGCCAAGGTGGACAGATCACCTGAGGTGAGGAGTTTGAGACCAGCCTGTCCAACATGGTGAAAGCCCATCTCTACTAAAAATACAGAAATTACCCAGGCACGATGGTGGGTGCCTATAATCCCAGCTACTTTGGAGGCTGAGGGAGGAGAATTGCTTGAATTTGGGAGGCAGAGGTTGCAGTAAGCTGAGATCGCACCACTGTAATGTAACCTGGGTGATAGAATGAGACTCCATCTCAAAAAAAAAAAAATACATATATATATATATAAAATTCTTAAAAAAAATTTTTTTTTTGAGACAGAATCTCACTCTGTTGCCCAGGCTGGGGTGCAGTGGCATAATTATAGCTTACTGCATCCTCAATCTCCTGGGCTCATGAGATCCTCCTTCATCAGCCTCCTGAGTAGCTGGGACTACAGGTGTGCGCCACCATACCTAGCTAATTGTTTTTTATTTTTAGTAGAGACGAGGTCTCACTATGTTGCCCAGGCTGGTCTCGAACTTCTGAGCTCAAATGATGCTCCTGCCTCAGCCTCCCAAAGTGCTGGGATCACAGACATGAGCCACCATGCCTGGCTTGAAAAGCAATTTCAAATAAATAAGCTTTAGATACATGTTACCATGACTCTAATATTGAGAAAAACAGAAATCCTTGCCTACCTGACTTTGGACTTCTTTAATTTCAAAAAGTCTGGTAAGCTCCTTGCCATGAGAATGAGGAGTGCCCAGAGTCCCCACCCAGCCCAGCTTCTGTGGAAGCCTCAGCCGCCCTCATGCTCATGGGGACCCTGTGTCTCACTGCAATCCAAAAGGCTGGGACTGTGCATGCATGGGACACAGTGCTAGGATGCTTGAGGTTCAGCTCAAGATGCTAACTTCAACCCTTGGGAATTAGTGTCTGTCTCTCTTCCTCACCTTCTAAGCCCTGCTGCTCAGAGCCTGGCCTGCGATCTGCACTGGGCATTCTGAATGGGGCATGACAGAGGCAGGAATGAAGGCTCCCCAAGAAATGCTGAATCACAAACTTCATTTAAACAGGACTTGTTGGGTGAGCCCTATGCATAGTAAAATTTGAGAAACACTTTAATCGCTTCTGTATTATCGATTATGAAGTAACCTAAGCTTTTTTAAAAGACCCTAATATTTACATAACAGTGCTCTCTGACAGCCTGTGACGTCTTTCTCCCCTTCTTTCTCTGGCGGCTGTGTGCTCTGTGCTTCTGCTCCTCACCACACGATGGCCCCAGAGCCCTACCAAACCTGTAAATGAGTCCAGAGGCCTAAAATGCTTCTCTCAAAGGTCGTGCTGATTTGCTGATTAAAACATTAAAAGAGCTGGGCACAGTGGCTCATGCCTGTAATCACACCACTTTGCGAGTCCGAGGCGGGTGGATCACCTGAGGTCAGGAGTCAGAGACCAGCTTGGCTAACGTGCTGAAACCCCATCACTACTAAAAATGCAAATATTAGCTGGGCGTGGTGATGTGCACCCTGTAATCCCAGCTACTCAGGAGGCTGAGGCAGGAGAATGGCTTGAACCCAGGAGGCAGAAGTTGCAGTGAGGCGAGGTCGTGCCATCACACTCCAGCCTGCGGACAAGAGCAAGACTTTGTCACCAAAAAAAAAAAAAAAAAAAAAAAAAAATTAAAAAGTGAATCATTCCCACAAAGAATAGATTTGGATATTTTCCCAGAAATTTTCTCTTCCAAACCTGTACATGTTTACAGGTCCCCATGACATAAGGCTTTTGATCAGTTTCAGTGCAATGTGCTTTCTAATATGCGATATGGATTTAAAATAAGTCACAACCAACCTATTATAAGAATGCACTCTCCTTTAGGACATGGACATTTGAGGAACCACCTCTGAGCTCAGTATTTTAGCATGAATCTACCTTCAAATCTAAAAAAATTATTGTATATTTTTGAGCCCGAAATAGGACAAAAAATATTTGGTTTCTTGCCATTGTATTGGTATTCTTTTTGGCCTGGCTTAGAGCTTTATTGCAGCATAACTGGTGCACAGTAAACTGCACATATTTAAAACCTACACGGTGAGGAGTTCTGACTTATCTCCCATCAGCGAGACTTAGATCACAGTCAGAAAAACGAGGCTCCTATCACCCCAGAGTTCTCCTGCGCTCGCTCTCGGCGAGCCCCTCGCCAGGAAGAGCTGCTTCCTGTCATTATAGACGTGTCTGCATCTTCTTGAATTGTGCAACATGGAATCATACAGTGCCCACTGTTCTGCTGCCAGCTCTTCTTGCTCAGCGTGATGTGTTCAAGATTCAGCAACGCAGGGCGCATCAGCGGCTGCTGCCTTTCCGTTGCCGAGCCGTCCTCCATTGCACTGATACATCCTGATTGGTTTAGCCGTTGACTTGCTGGTGGATATCTAGGTCGTTTCTAGGTGTTAGTTGTCACAAATAAAGCTACAATAAATATTAGTGTGCAAATATTTGTGTAGAAATAGACTATCATTTCTCTTTTCTTTTTTCTTTCCCCTTCCTTCCTTCCTTCCTTCCTTCCTTCCTTCCTTCCTTCCTTCCTTCCTTCCTTCCCTCTCTCTCTCTCTCTCTCTTTCTTTCTTTCTTTCTTTCTTTTTCTTTCTTTTGAGACAGGATCTTGCTCTGCTGCTCAGGCTAGAATGCAGTGGTGCAATTATGGCTCACTGCAGCCTTGACCTCCTGGGCTCAAGCAGACCTCCCAGGATCAAGCAGTCTTCCTACAGCCTCCCTAGTAACTGGGACTGCAGACACATGCCACCATGCCTGGCTATTTGTTTTTTAATTTTTTTTTTTTTTTGTAGAGGCAGGATCTCCCTCTGTTGCCCAGGCTGTTCTCAAACTTCTGGGCTCAAGCAGACCTCCTGCCTTGGTCTCCCAAAGCACTGGGATTACAGGCATGCACCACTCTGCCCAGGTGCTATCATTTCTTTTACAGAAATATCTAGGAGGGAAATGACGGGGTTCAATGGAAGGTATATTTGTAATTTGTAAAGAAATGTCCAAACTGTTTTCCAAACTTGTTGTACCATTTTACATTTCCACCAGCAGTATCTGAGAGTTCCAGGTGTTTTACATTCTCACCAACACTTGGTAGGGTCACCTTTTGATATGTGTGTGTGTGCTGGTATCTCACACTGGCTTTCAATTGTATATCCTTAATTACTCTGGTATACAGCACATTTCCATGTGCTTATTGCCATCTGTGTGTCACCTTTAGAGAAGTGTCTGTCCAAATTCTTGGCCCATTTTTGACTTGGAATGATTGTTTTCTTTTATTTTTAATTAATTAATTAATTTATTTTTTATTATTATACTATAACTTCTAGGGTACATGTGCTCAATGGGCAGGTTTGTTACGTATGTATATTAGTGACATGTCAGTGTGCTGCACCCATCAACTCGTCAGCACACATCAACTCGTCATTTACATCAGGTATAACTCCCAATGACATCCCACACCCCTCCCCATAATAGGCCCCAGTGTGTGATGTTCCCCATCCCCGGTCCAAGCAATCTCATTTTTCAATTCCCACTTATGAGTGAGAATATGCGGTGCTTGGTTTTCTGTTCTTCCGATAGTTTGCTGAGAATGATGGTTTCCAGCTGCATCCATGTCCCTACAAAGGACACGGGGTCATCTTTTTTATGGTTGTATAGTACTCCATGGTGTATACACCCCGTGATCCAGCCTGTTTCTGATATTGTGAGTCATATCATCTCCCCCTTTGGTAATTATGAACTCTTTTACAGATGGGTGCACACCCCCTGTGTGCACACCCTCAGAGGGTGTACACCTTTCAGTATTGGGAGTCCTATCCTTCTCTTGCTCCCTGAAGATGAACAACAGTAACGCTGGAGTGTTTCTACTCCCTATGATATTGGGTGTCGTATCCTGGACTCCAGCGTGGAAATCGAAACAATATCCCTGGGAGCATGTACACTTTTTGTGATATTTAAAATACTATCATTCTCTCCCCGGTGGATATCAGGAATAGGTCTATTAATTATTAAAATTAATAAATATAATAAAAATGAATAATAATCATCAATATTAATGATCACAAGAAAGATAGTAAAAATTCATACTGGTTTAAATTGTCAACGATATCTGCTAACCATTAATAGTAATATCACTATTAATAATAATATAAAGATATCAACAATTAATGTTACTGAAATCAATTCAAAATGATTTTGGTAATAAAATAACAGTATTAGGGACTAATAATATTGCTATATGATATTAATATTAATAATTAATATTAAGCGTGCATAGTCATGTTTTTAAAATCATTATCCATAATTAATCATGGGATCCTATTCTTTATGAGTTAAATTGATAATTATTAAAATCGATCATTGATGTTTAACGGTCACATTATTACTCCTAATACCATAGGGAGTGTTCTCCTGCCGGTGATGTAGTTCCTAATATCCAGGGACGGAGAGCATGATTTTAGCTTTAATATCGGAGTAGGAGTACACTCACCCCGTGAGGCTGATCCTAATATCCAGCAGGCTAGAGTATGACATGACTCCTAACATAGCAATGAATGGACAGCCACCTGGTAATATTGCACCTAATATTCCCAGAAGAAGCCTACGCTATTGCTCCCAATATCGCAGGGAGGGTACAGCTCTTCTGTGATAGTGTTCCCAGTATCCGGAGGGGGAGAGGATGATAATAATTCGCAGGCTGCGTTCACTCACCCTGTGATATTGTTATTAATATCCTGGAAGGGAGAGGGTGATATTACATACGATACAGCAGGAGGCGTAGACCCAGCCTGGGCTACTGTTCCTAATATCCATGGAGGGGAGAAGCTGATATTACTGCCATTATGGCAGAGGGTGTACATCTACCCTGTGATATTCCTCTTAATATTTCAAGGCCGAGAGTTGGATGTTACTCCCAGGATGACAGACACTGAACAACAACGTGTGATACTCTTCCTAATATCGGGAAGGGGAGAAGATGGTATAAATCCCCATAAGGCAGAAGGTGGAAATAAACTGTGATAACTGTGAGACACCCCCCACGCTGTGGGGAATAATAGCCAATCCCTCTCCCCACCGGCCATTGGGAGCCCCATCGCCAGGGGGTGGGTCACGCCCGCTGAACCAGCCCCAAGCAGCCACCCCAGCTGCGGCCTCGGCCGGCCCCCGGCGGCTGGGGGCCCTATCGCCGGGGGGTGCAGGCACCCACCGCGATCGGGCTCCCAGCCGCCACCCCCGGCCCGCCCCCCTGCCTTCTGGGAGCCCCATGGCTGATGACACCGCAGGGCTCCAGCCGCCAACCCGCCCGCTGGGGTCTCAGTATTTTAGCATGAATCTACCTTCAAATCTAAAAAAATTATTGTATATTTTTGAGCCCGAAATAGGACAAAAAATATTTGGTTTCTTGCCATTGTATTGGTATTCTTTTTGGCCTGGCTTAGAGCTTTATTGCAGCATAACTGGTGCACAGTAAACTGCACATATTTAAAACCTACACGGTGAGGAGTTCTGACTTATCTCCCATCAGCGACTTAGATCACAGTCAGAAAAACGAGGCTCCTATCACCCCAGAGTTCTCCTGCGCTCACTTTCTCGGCAAGCCTCGCCAGGAAGAGCTGCTTCCTGTCATTATAGACGTGTCTGCATCTTCTTGAATTGTGCAACATGGAATCATACAGTGCCCACTGTTCTGCTGCCAGCTCTTCTTGCTCAGCGTGATGTGTTCAAGATTCAGCAACGCAGGGCGCATCAGCGGCTGCTGCCTTTTCATTGCCGAGCCGTCCTCCATTGCACTGATCCTGATTGGTTTAGCCGTTGACTTGCTGGTGGATATCTAGGTCGTTTCTAGGTGTTAGTTGTCACAAATAAAGCTACAATAAATATTAGTGTGCAAATATTTGTGTAGAAATAGACTATCATTTCTCTTTTCTTTTTTCTTTCTCCTTCCTTCCTTCCTTTCCTCTCTCTCTCTCTCTCTCTTTCTTTCTTTCTTTTTCTTTCTTTTGAGACAGGATCTTGCTCTGCTGCTCAGGCTAGAATGCAGTGGTGCAATTATGGCTCACTGCAGCCTTGACCTCCTGGGCTCAAGCAGACCTCCCAGGATCAAGCAGTCTTCCTACAGCCTCCCTAGTAACTGGGACTGCAGACACATGCCACCATGCCTGGCTATTTGTTTTTTAATTTTTGGTTTTTTTTTTTGTAGAGGCAGGATCTCCCTCTGTTGCCCAGGCTGTTCTCAAACTTCTGGGCTCAAGCAGACCTCCTGCCTTGGTCTCCCAAAGCACTGGGATTACAGGCATGCACCACTCTGCCCAGGTGCTATCATTTCTTTTACAGAAATATCTAGGAGGGAAATGATGGGGTTCAATGGAAGGTATATTTGTAATTTGTAAAGAAATGTCCAAACTGTTTTCCAAACTTGTTGTACCATTTTACATTTCCACCAGCAGTATCTGAGAGTTCCAGGTGTTTTACATTCTCACCAACACTTGGTAGGGTCACCTTTTGATATGTGTGTGTGTGCTGGTATCTCACACTGGCTTTCAATTGTATATCCTTAATTACTCTGGTATACAGCACATTTCCATGTGCTTATTGCCATCTGTGTGTCACCTTTAGAGAAGTGTCTGTCCAAATTGTTGGCCCATTTTTGACTTGGAATGATTGTTTTCTTTTTTTTAATTAATTAATTTATTATTTATTATTATACTATAACTTCTAGGGTACATGTGCTCAATGGGCAGGTTTGTTACGTATGTATATTAGTGACATGTCAGTGTGCTGCACCCATCAACTCGTCAGCACACATCAACTCGTCATTTACATCAGGTATAACTCCCAATGACATCCCACACCCCTCCCCATAATAGGCCCCAGTGTGTGATGTTCCCATCCCGTCCAAGCAATCTCATTTTTCAATTCCCACTTATGAGTGAGAATATGCGTGCTTGGTTTTCTGTTCTTCCGATAGTTTGCTGAGAATGATGGTTTCAGCTGCATCCATGTCCCTACAAAGGACACGGGTCATCTTTTTATGGTTGTATAGTACTCCATGGTGTATACACCCGTGATCCAGCCTGTTTCTGATATTGTGAGTCATATCATCTCCCCCTTTGGTAATTATGAACTCTTTTACAGATGGGTGCGCTTCAGTGTCCACACCCTCAGAGGGTGTACACCTGTCCGTATTGGGAGTCCTATCCTTCTCTTGCTCCCTGAAGATGAAGAAGAGTATCACAGGAGTGTTTCTACTCCCTATGATATTGGGTGTCGTATCCTGGACTCCAGCGCGGAAATCGAAACAATATCCCTGGGAGCATGTACACTTTTTGTGATATTTAAAATACTATCATTCTCTCCCCGGTGGATATCAGGAATAGGTCTATTAATTATTAAAATTAATAAATATAATAAAAATGAATAATAATCATCAATATTAATGATCACAAGAAAGATAGTAAAAATTCATACTGGTTTAAATTGTCAACGATATCTGCTAACCATTAATAGTAATATCACTATTAATAATAATATAAAGATATCAACAATTAATGTTACTGAAATCAATTCAAAATGATTTTGGTAATAAAATAACAGTATTAGGGACTAATAATATTGCTATATGATATTAATATTAATAATTAATATTAAGCATGCATAGTCATGTTTTTAAAATCATTATCCATAATTAATCCTGGGATCCTATTCTTTATGAGTAAAATTGATAATTATTAAAATCGATCATTGATGTTTAACGGTCACATTATTACTCCTAAGACAATAGGGAGTGTAACCTACCTGATGTAGTTCCTAATATCCAGGGACGGAGAGCATGATTTTAGCTTTAATATCGGAGTAGGAGTACACTCACCCCGTGAGGCTGATCCTAATATCCAGCAGGCTAGAGTATGACATGACTCCTAACATAGCAATGAATGGACAGCCACCTGGTAATATTGCACCTAATATTCCCAGAAGAAGCCTATGCTATTAGTCCGAATATGGCACTGAGGGTACAGCTCTTCTGAGATATTCTTCCTAGTATACGGAGGGGGAGAGGATGATAATAATTCGCAGGCTGTGTGCTCCCGCCCAGTGATATTGTAATTACTATCCTGGGAGCGAGAGGATGATACTGCACACTGTACAGCAGGAGGCGTACACCCAGTCTGGGATATTGTTTCTAATCTCCACGGAGGGGACAGGCTGATATTACTCGCAATGTGGCACAGGTTGGACATTCACCCAGTTTCATCCTTCTCAATATTCCAAGGCCGAGAGACTGTTATTAATCTCAGTATAACAGACACTGTACAACCCCTTGTGATACTCTTTCAAATATCTACATCAGGTACCCAGCCGCCACCAGCCCGCCCCTGGCTTCTGGAGCCCCATCGCCGGGGTGCAGGCACCAGCGATCGGGCTCCCAGCCACCCCGCCCGCCCCTGGCTGGGGCCCCATCGCCGGTGCAGGCACCCCATCGGGCTCCCAGCCGCCACCCCCGGCCCGCCCCCCTGGCTTCTGGGAGCCCCATCGCCGGGGGTGCAGGCACCCCCCGCGATCGGGCTCCCCGCCCCCCCCCCCGCCCGCCCCTGGCTGGGGCCCCATCGCCGGTGCAGGCACCCCATCGGGCTCCCAGCCACCCCGCCCGCCTGGCTGGGAGCCCCATCGCCGGGGGTGCAGGCACCCCCCGCGATCGGGCTCCCAGCCGCCACCCCCGGCCCGCCCCCCTGGCTTCTGGGAGCCCCATCGCCGGGGGTGCAGGCACCCCCCGCGATCGGGCTCCCAGCCGCCACCCCCGGCCCGCCCCCCTGGCTTCTGGGAGCCTTGTGGACTCAGCCTCTTTCTGATATTGTGCGGAATATCATCTCCCCATCTGAAAATTTGCAACTCCTTCTCAGACGATTGTACACCCCCAGTGTGCACACCCTCGGAGGGTGTAACCCCCTCTTTTTTAGGAGTCATAGCAGCTTCTTCCTACCTGAATATTCACAACAGTATCTCACAGTTGTTTCTACTTCCAGTGATACTGATTGTCATATCCTCCTCTATCAAGCAGAACTTCGAAACACTATCACGACGGGTGTACACCGTCTGTGATATAGAAATTAACATCGTCCTCTCCCCGGTGGATATCAGGAACAATTCTATTAATCATTAATATTAATAATTATATTAATAATAATAATTATTATTGATATTAATGATCACAAGAAGGAGAGTAAAAATTAATACTGGCTTAAAATGGTAGCAATTTGTAATAATAATTATTAGTAATATCAATATTAATAATAATATTTTTATATTATCAATTAATGTGACTTAAATCAATACACAGTGATGCTGGGAATCAAATAATAATTAGTATTAGGAACTAATAATATTATTTGATGACATTAATATTAATAATTAATTGAAAACATGCGCAATCATGTGTTTAAAATCATTATCCATAATTAATAATGGTATCCTATGAATTTTTAGTATCATTGATAATTATGAAAATCGATCATTGATGATTAATAATCATATTATTATTCCTAATTCCACAGGAAGTGTAAACCTACTTGTGATGCTGTTCTTAATATCCAGGGACGGAAAGCAGGATATTAGTTTTAATATCGCAGTAGGTGTACACTGACCGCGTGACACTGATCCTAATATCAAGGAGGGTAGAGTATCACATGACTCCAAACATAACAATGAATGGAGAGCTACCCGGTAATATTGCTCGTCATATTCCCGGAAGAAGCCTATGCTATTAGTCCGAATATGGCACTGAGGGTACAGCTCTTCTGAGATATTCTTCCTAGTATACGGAGGGGGAGAGGATGATAATAATTCGCAGGCTGTGTGCTCCCGCCCAGTGATATTGTAATTACTATCCTGGGAGCGAGAGGATGATACTGCACACTGTACAGCAGGAGGCGTACACCCAGTCTGGGATATTGTTTCTAATCTCCACGGAGGGGACAGGCTGATATTACTCGCAATGTGGCACAGGTTGGACATTCACCCAGTTTCATCCTTCTCAATATTCCAAGGCCGAGAGACTGTTATTAATCTCAGTATCACAGACACTGTACAACCCCTTGTGATACTCTTTCAAATATCTACATCAGGTACCCAGCCGCCACCCCCGGCCCGCCCCCTGGTTTCTGGGAGCCCCATCGCCGGGGGTGCAGGGACGCCCCCCGATCGGGGTCCCAGCCGCCACCCCCGGCCCGCCCCCTGGCTTCTGGGAGCCCCCCGATCGGGCTCCCAGCCGCCACCCCCGGCCCGCCCCCCTGGCTTCTGGGAGCCCCATCGCCGGGGGTGCAGGCACGCCCCCCGATCGGGCTCCCAGCCGCCACCCCCGGCCCGCCCCCCTGGCTTCTGGGAGCCCCATCGCCGGGGGAGCAGGCACGCCCCCCGATCGGGCTCCCAGCCGCCACCCCCGGCCCGCCCCCCTGGCTTCTGGGAGCCTTGTGGACTCAGCCTCTTTCTGATATTGTGCGGAATATCATCTCCCCATCTGAAAATTTGCAACTCCTTCTCAGACGATTGTACACCCCCAGTGTGCACACCCTCGGAGGGTGTAACCCCCTCTTTTTTAGGAGTCATAGCAGCTTCTTCCTACCTGAATATTCACAACAGTATCTCACAGTTGTTTCTACTTCCAGTGATACTGATTGTCATATCCTCCTCTATCAAGCAGAACTTCGAAACACTATCACGACGGGTGTACACCGTCTGTGATATAGAAATTAACATCGTCCTCTCCCCGGTGGATATCAGGAACAATTCTATTAATCATTAATATTAATAATTATATTAATAATAATAATTATTATTGATATTAATGATCACAAGAAGGAGAGTAAAAATTAATACTGGCTTAAAATGGTAGCAATTTGTAATAATAATTATTAGTAATATCAATATTAATAATAATATTTTTATATTATCAATTAATGTGACTTAAATCAATACACAGTGATGCTGGGAATCAAATAATAATTAGTATTAGGAACTAATAATATTATTTGATGACATTAATATTAATAATTAATTGAAAACATGCGCAATCATGTGTTTAAAATCATTATCCATAATTAATAATGGTATCCTATGAATTTTTAGTATCATTGATAATTATGAAAATCGATCATTGATGATTAATAATCATATTATTATTCCTAATTCCACAGGAAGTGTAAACCTACTTGTGATGCTGTTCTTAATATCCAGGGACGGAAAGCAGGATATTAGTTTTAATATCGCAGTAGGTGTACACTGACCGCGTGACACTGATCCTAATATCAAGGAGGGTAGAGTATCACATGACTCCAAACATAACAATGAATGGAGAGCTACCCGGTAATATTGCTCGTCATATTCCCGGAAGAAGCCTATGCTATTAGTCCGAATATGGCACTGAGGGTACAGCTCTTCTGAGATATTCTTCCTAGTATACGGAGGGGGAGAGGATGATAATAATTCGCAGGCTGTGTGCTCCCGCCCAGTGATATTGTAATTACTATCCTGGGAGCGAGAGGATGATACTGCACACTGTACAGCAGGAGGCGTACACCCAGTCTGGGATATTGTTTCTAATCTCCACGGAGGGGACAGGCTGATATTACTCGCAATGTGGCACAGGTTGGACATTCACCCAGTTTCATCCTTCTCAATATTCCAAGGCCGAGAGACTGTTATTAATCTCAGTATAACAGACACTGTACAACCCCTTGTGATACTCTTTCAAATATCTACATCAGGTACCCAGCCGCCACCCCGGCCCGCCCCCTGGTTTCTGGGAGCCCCATCGCCGGGGGTGCAGGCACGCCCCCCGATCGGACTCCCAGCCGCCACCCCCGGCCCGCCCCCTGGCTTCTGGGAGCCCCATCGCCGGGGGAGCAGGGACGCCCCCCGATCGGGCTCCCAGCCGCCACCCCCGGCCCGCCCCCCTGGCTTCTGGGAGCCCCATCGCCGGGGGTGCAGGCACGCCCCCCGATCGGGCTCCCAGCCGCCACCCCCGGCCCGCCCCCCTGGCTTCTGGGAGCCCCATCGCCGGGGGTGCAGGCACCCCCCGCGATCGGGCTCCCAGCCGCCACCCCCGGCCCGCCCCCCTGGCTTCTGGGCGCCCCCTCGCCGGGGGTGCAGGCCCCCCCCGCGATCGGGCTCCCAGCCGCCACCCCGGCCCGCCCCCTGGTTTCTGGGAGCCCCATCGCCGGGGGTGCAGGCACGCCCCCCGATCGGGCTCCCAGCCGCCACCCCTGGCCCGCCCCCCCGGCGTCTGGTAGCCCCGTGGCCGGTAGTGCAGGCACGCCCCCTGATCGGGCTCCCAGCCGCCACCCCCGGCCCGCCCCCCTGGCTTCTGGGAGCCCCATGGCCGGGGGTGCAGGCACCCCCCGGGATCGGGCTCCCGGCCGCCACCCACGGCCTGCCCCCCTGGCTTCTGGGAGCCCCATCGCCGGGGGTGCAGGCACGTCCCCCGATCGGGCTCCCAGCCGCCACCCCCGGCCCGCCCCCCTGGCTCCTGGGAGCCCCATCGCCGGGGGTGCAGGCACGCCCCCCGATCGGGCTCCCAGCCGCCACCCCCGGCCCGCCCCCCTGGCTTCTGGGAGCCCCCTCGCCGGGGGTGCAGGCACCCCCCGCGATCGGGCTCCCAGCCGCCACCCCCGGCCCGCCCCCCTGGCTTCTGGGAGCCCCATCGCCGGGGGTGCAGGCACCCCCCGCGATCGGGCTCCCAGCCGCCACCCCCGGCCCGCCCCCCTGGCTTCTGGGAGCCCCATCGCCGGGGGTGCAGGCACGTCCCCCGATCGGGCTCCCAGCCGCCACCCCCGGCCCGCCCCCCTGGCTTCTGGGAGCCCCATCGCCGGGGGTGCAGGCACCCCCCGCGATCGGGCTCCCAGCCGCCACCCCCGGCCCGCCCCCCTGGCTCCTGGGAGCCCCATCGCCGGGGGTGCAGGCACCCCCCGCGATCGGGCTCCCAGCCGCCACCCCCGGCCCGCCCCCCTGGCTCCTGGGAGCCCCATCGCCGGGGGTGCAGGCACCCCCCGCGATCGGGCTCCCAGCCGCCACCCCCCGCCCCCCCCCCAGGCTTCTGGGAGCCTTGTGGACTCAGCCTCTTTCTGATATTGTGCGGAATATCATCTCCCCATCTGAAAATTTGCAACTCCTTCTCAGACGATTGTACACCCCCAGTGTGCACACCCTCGGAGGGTGTAACCCCCTCTTTTTTAGGAGTCATAGCAGCTTCTTCCTCCCTGAATATTCACAACAGTATCTCACAGTTGTTTCTACTTCCAGTGATACTGATTGTCATATCCTCCTCTATCAAGCAGAAGTTCGAAACACTATCACGACGGGTGTACACCGTCTGTGATATAGAAATTAACATCGTCCTCTCCCCGGTGGATATCAGGAACAATTCTATTAATCATTAATATTAATAATTATATTAATAATAATAATTATTATTGATATCAATATTAATAATAATAATTATTAGTAATATCAATATTAATAATAATAATTATTAGTAATATCAATATTAATAATAATAATTATTAGTAATATCAATATTAATAATAATAATTATTAGTAATATCAATATTAATAATAATAATTATTAGTAATATCAATATTAATAATAATAATTATTAGTAATATCAATATTAATAATAATAATTATTAGTAATATCAATATTAATAATAATAATTATTAGTAATATCAATATTAATAATAATAATTATTAGTAATATCAATATTAATAATAATAATTATTAGTAATATCAATATTAATAATAATAATTATTAGTAATATCAATATTAATAATAATAATTATTAGTAATATCAATATTAATAATAATAATTATTAGTAATATCAATATTAATAATAATAATTATTAGTAATATCAATATTAATAATAATAATTATTAGTAATATCAATATTAATAATAATAATTATTAGTAATATCAATATTAATAATAATAATTATTAGTAATATCAATATTAATAATAATAATTATTAGTAATATCAATATTAATAATAATAATTATTAGTAATATCAATATTAATAATAATAATTATTAGTAATATCAATATTAATAATAATAATTATTAGTAATATCAATATTAATAATAATAATTATTAGTAATATCAATATTAATAATAATAATTATTAGTAATATCAATATTAATAATAATAATTATTAGTAATATCAATATTAATAATAATAATTATTAGTAATATCAATATTAATAATAATAATTATTAGTAATATCAATATTAATAATAATAATTATTAGTAATATCAATATTAATAATAATAATTATTAGTAATATCAATATTAATAATAATAATTATTAGTAATATCAATATTAATAATAATAATTATTAGTAATATCAATATTAATAATAATAATGGGATATTGTTTCTAATCTCCACGGAGGGGACAGGCTGATATTACTCGCAATGTGGCACAGGGTGGACATTCACCCAGTTTCATCCTTCTCAATATTCCAAGGCCGAGAGACTGTTATTAATCTCAGTATCACAGACACTGTACAACCCCTTGTGATACTCTTTCAAATATCTACATCAGGTACCCAGCCGCCACCCCCGGCCCGCCCCCTGGCTTCTGGGAGCCCCATCGCCGGGGGTGCAGGCACCCCCCGCGATCGGGCGCCCCGCCGCCCCTGGCTGAGCCCCATCGCCGGTGCAGGCACCCCATGATCGGGCTCCCAGCCACCCCCGGCCCGCCCCCTGGCTTCTGGGAGCCCCATCGCCGGGGGTGCAGGCACCCCCCGCGATCGGGCTCCCAGCCGCCCCCCCCGGCCCGCCCCCCTGGCTTCTGGGAGCCCCATCGCCGGGGGTGCAGGCACCCCCCGCGATCGGGCTCCCAGCCGCCACCCCCGGCCCGCCCCCCTGGCTTCTGGGAGCCCCATCGCCGGGGGTGCAGGCACCCCCCGCGATCGGGCTCCCAGCCGCCACCCCCGGCCCGCCCCCCTGGCTTCTGGGAGCCCCATCGCCGGGGGTGCAGGCACCCCAGTCTGGGATATTGTTTCTAATCTCCACGGAGGGACAGGCTGATATTACTCATGTGGCACAGGTTGGACATTCACCCAGTTTCATCCTTCTCAATATTCCAAGGCCGAGAGACTGTTATTAATCTCAGTATCACAGACACTGTACAACCCCTTGTGATACTCTTTCAAATATCTACATCAGGTACCCAGCCGCCACCCCCGGCCCGCCCCCTGGTTTCTGGGAGCCCCATCGCCGGGGGTGCAGGCACCCCCCGCGATCGGGCTCCCAGCCACCCCAGCCCGCCCCTGGCTGGGAGCCCCATCGGGGTGCAGGCACCCCAGTCTGGGATATTGTTTCTAATCTCCACGGAGGGGACAGGCTGATATTACTCGCAATGTGGCACAGGTTGGACATTCACCCAGTTTCATCCTTCTCAATATTCCAAGGCCGAGAGACTGTTATTAATCTCAGTATAACAGACACTGTACAACCCCTTGTGATACTCTTTCAAATATCTACATCAGGTACCCAGCCGCCACCCCGGCCCGCCCCCTGGTTTCTGGGAGCCCCATCGCCGGGGGTGCAGGCACGCCCCCCGATCGGGCTCCCAGCCGCCACCCCCGGCCCGCCCCCCTGGCTTCTGGGAGCCCCATCGCCGGGGGTGCAGGCACCCCAGTCTGGGATATTGTTTCTAATCTCCACGGAGGGGACAGGCTGATATTACTCGCAATGTGGCACAGGGTGGACATTCACCCAGTTTCATCCTTCTCAATATTCCAAGGCCGAGAGACTGTTATTAATCTCAGTATCACAGACACTGTACAACCCCTTGTGATACTCTTCCAAATATCTACATCAGGTTCCCAGCCGCAACCCCCCGGCCCCTGGCTGAGCCCCATCGCCGGTGCAGGCACCCCAGATCGGGCTCCCAGCCGCCCCTGGCTGAGCCCCATCGCCGGGGTGCAGGCACCAGCGATCGGGCTCCCAGCCGCCCCTGGCTGCTGGGAGCCCCACCGCCGGGGTAGCAGGCACGCCCCCCCATCGGGCTCCCAGCCGCCACCCCCCGCCCCCCCCCCAGGCTTCTGGGAGCCCCATCGCCGGGGGTGCAGGCACCCCAGTCGGGCTCCCAGCCGCCCCTGGCTTCTGGGAGCCCCATCGCCGGGGGTGCAGGCACACCCCGCGATCGGGCTCCCAGCCGCCACCCCCGGCCCGCCCCCCTGGCTTCTGGGAGCCCCATCGCCGGGGGTGCAGGCACCAGATCGGGCTCCCAGCCGCCCCTGGCTGGAGCCCCATCGCCGGGGTGCAGGCACCCCAGTCGGGCTCCCAGCCGCCCCTGGCTTCTGGGAGCCCCATCGCCGGGGGTGCAGGCACCCCCCCGCGATCGGGCTCCCAGCCGCCCCTGGCTGAGCCCCATCGCCGGGGTGCAGGCACCCCATCGGGCTCCCAGCCGCCCCTGGCTTCTGAGCCCCATCGCCGGGGTGCAGGCACGCGATCGGGCTCCCAGCCGCCACCAGCCCGCCCCTGGCTGGGAGCCCCATCGGGGTGCAGGCACCCCAGTCTGGGATATTGTTTCTAATCTCCACGGAGGGACAGGCTGATATTACTCGCAATGTGGCACAGGTTGGACATTCACCCAGTTTCATCCTTCTCAATATTCCAAGGCCGAGAGACTGTTATTAATCTCAGTATAACAGACACTGTACAACCCCTTGTGATACTCTTTCAAATATCTACATCAGGTACCCAGCCGCCACCCCGGCCCGCCCCCTGGCTTCTGGGAGCCCCATCGCCGGGGGTGCAGGCACCCCCCGCGATCGGGCTCCCAGCCGCCCCTGGCTGAGCCACATCGCCGGGGGTGCAGGCACGCCCCCAGATCGGGCTCCCAGCCGCCACCCCGGCCCGCCCCCCTGGCTTCTGGGAGCCCCATCGCCGGGGGTGCAGGCACCCCCCGCGATCGGGCTCCCAGCCGCCCCTGGCTTCTGGAGCCCCATCGCCGAGGTGCAGGCACCCCATGATCGGGCTCCCAGCCACCCCAGCCCGCCCCTGGCTTCTGGAGCCCCATCGCCGAGGTGCAGGCACCCCCCGCGATCGGGCTCCCAGCCGCCCCTGGCTTGGGAGCCCCATCGGGGTGCAGGCACCCCATGATCGGGCTCCCAGCCACCCCAGCCCGCCCCTGGCTTGGGAGCCCCATCGGGGTGCAGGCACCCCAGACTGGGATATTGTTTCTAATCTCCACGGAGGGGACAGGCTGATATTACTCGCAATGTGGCACAGGTTGGACATTCACCCAGTTTCATCCTTCTCAATATTCCAAGGCCGAGAGACTGTTATTAATCTCAGTATAACAGACACTGTACAACCCCTTGTGATACTCTTTCAAATATCTACATCAGGTACCCAGCCGCCACCCCGGCCCGCCCCCCTGGCTTCTGGGAGCCCCATCGCCGGGGGTGCAGGCACCCCCCGCGATCGGGCTCCCAGCCGCCCCCTGGCTTCTGAGCCCCATCGCCGGGTGCAGGCACCCCAGTCGGGCTCCCAGCCACCCCAGCCCGCCCCTGGCTTCTGAGCCCCATCGCCGGGTGCAGGCACCAGATCGGGCTCCCAGCCGCCCCCTGGCTTCTGGAGCCCCATCGCCGGTGCAGGCACCCCAGTCGGGCTCCCAGCCACCCCGCCCGCCTGGCTTCTGGGAGCCCCATCGCCGGGGGTGCAGGCACCCCCCGCGATCGGGCTACCAGCCGCCCCCTGGCTGGAGCCCCATCGCCGAGGTGCAGGCACCCCATCGGGCTCCCAGCCGCCCCCTGGCTTCTGGAGCCCCATCGCCGGGGTGCAGGCACCCCCAGCGTCGGGCTCCCAGCCGCCACCCAGCCCGCCCCTGGCTGGGAGCCCCATGGGGTGCAGGCACCCCCAGCGTCGGGCTCCCAGCCGCCCCCTGGCTTCTGAGCCCCATCGCCGTGCAGGCACCCCATCGGGCTCCCAGCCACCCCAGCCCGCCCCTGGCTTCTGGGAGCCCCATCGGGGTGCAGGCACCCCAGTCGGGCTCCCAGCCGCCCCCTGGCTTGGGAGCCCCATCGCCGAGGTGCAGGCACCCCATGATCGGGCTCCCAGCCACCCCGCCCCCCTGGCTTCTGGGAGCCCCATGGCCGGGGGTGCAGGCACCCCCCGCGATCGGGCTCCCAGCCGCCCCCTGGCTTGGGAGCCCCATCGCCGGTGCAGGCACCCCAGATCGGGCTCCCAGCCACCCAGCCCGCCCCTGGCTGGGAGCCCCATCGCCGAGGTGCAGGCACCCCATGATCGGGCTCCCAGCCGCCCCCTGGCTGAGCCCCATCGCCGGGGTGCAGGCACCGCGATCGGGCTCCCAGCCACCCCGGCCCGCCCCTGGTTTCTGGGAGCCCCATCGGGGTGCAGGCACCCCAGATCGGGCTCCCAGCCACCCCGGCCCGCCCCTGGTTTCTGGGAGCCCCATGGCCGGGGTGCAGGCACCCCATCGGGCTCCCAGCCGCCCCCTGGCTTCTGGAGCCCCATCGCCGGGTGCAGGCACCAGCGATCGGGCTCCCAGCCACCCCAGCCCGCCCCTGGCTTCTGAGCCCCATCGCCGGGGTGCAGGCACCCCATCGGGCTCCCAGCCGCCCCCTGGCTTCTGAGCCCCATCGCCGAGGTGCAGGCACCCCATGATCGGGCTCCCAGCCGCCACCAGCCCGCCCCTGGCTGGGAGCCCCATCGGGGTGCAGGCACCCCAGATCGGGCTCCCAGCCACCCCAGCCCGCCCCTGGCTTGGGAGCCCCATCGGGGTGCAGGCACCAGATCGGGCTCCCAGCCGCCACCGGCCCGCCCCTGGTTTCTGGGAGCCCCATCGGGGTGCAGGCACGCGATCGGGCTCCCAGCCCGCCCCTGGCTCTGGGAGCCCCATCGCCGAGGTGCAGGCACCCCGCGATCGGGCTCCCAGCCACCCAGCCCGCCCCTGGCTTCTGGAGCCCCATCGCCGGTGCAGGCACCCCAGATCGGGCTCCCAGCCGCCCCCTGGCTGAGCCCCATCGCCGTGCAGGCACCCCATCGGGCTCCCAGCCGCCCCCTGGCTCTGGGAGCCCCATCGGGGTGCAGGCACCGCGATCGGGCTCCCAGCCACCCCGGCCCGCCCCTGGCTGGGAGCCCCATCGCCGTGCAGGCACCCCATGATCGGGCTCCCAGCCGCCACCAGCCCGCCCCTGGCTTGGGAGCCCCATCGGGGTGCAGGCACCCCCCGCGATCGGGCTCCCAGCCGCCCCCCTGGCTTCTGGGAGCCCCGTCGCCGGGGGTGCAGGCACCCCCCGCGATCGGGCTCCCAGCCGCCCCCCCCCGCCCGCCCCCCAGGCTTCGGGGCGCCGTGTGGAAGCCGCCGCGTTCTGAGATGGTGCGGCATATCATCTCCCCCTCTGCAAATTTGCAACTCCTTCTCAGACGATTGTACACCCCCCCTGTGCACACACACCCCCAGTGTGCACACCCAGCATCCTTCTCAATATTCCAAGGCCGAGACTGTTATTAATCTCAGTATCACAGACACTGTACAACCCCTTGTGATACTCTTTCAAATATCTACATCAGGTACCCAGCCGCCACCAGCCCGCCCCTGGCTCTGGGAGCCCCATGGGGTGCAGGCACCCCATGATCGGGCTCCCAGCCGCCAGCCCGCCCCTGGCTACTGGGAGCCCCATGGGGTGCAGGCACCCCATGATCGGGCTCCCAGCCGCCACCAGCCCGCCCCTGGCTTGGGAGCCCCATCGGGGTGCAGGCACCCCAGTCGGGCTCCCAGCCACCCAGCCCGCCCCTGGCTGAGCCCCATCGCCGTGCAGGCACCCCAGTCGGGCTCCCAGCCGCCACCCCCGGCCCGCCACCCTGGCTTCTGGGAGCCCCATCGCCGGGGGTGCAGGCACCCCCCGCGATCGGGCTCCCAGCCGCCACCCCCGGCCCGCCCCCCTGGCTTCTGGGAGCCTTGTGGACTCAGCCTCTTTCTGATATTGTGCGGAATATCATCTCCCCATCTGAAAATTTGCAACTCCTTCTCAGACGATTGTACACCCCCAGTGTGCACACCCAGTTTCATCCTTCTCAATATTCCAAGGCCGAGAGACTGTTATTAATCTCAGTATCACAGACACTGTACAACCCCTTGTGATACTCTTTCAAATATCTACATCAGGTACCCAGCCGCCACCCCCGGCCCGCCCCCCTGGCTTCTGGGAGCCCCATCGCCGGGGGTGCAGGCACCCCCGGCGATCGGGCTCCCAGCCGCCCCCCCCGCCCCGCCCCCCGGGCTTCTGGGAGCCCCATCGCCGGGGGTGCAGGCACCCCCGGCGATCGGGCTCCCAGCCGCCACCCCCGGCCCGCCCCCCTGGCTTCTGGGAGCCCCATCGCCGGGGGGGCAGGCACCCCCCGCGATCGGGCTCCCAGCCGCCACCCCCGGCCCGCCCCCTGGCTTCTGGGAGCCCCATCGCCGGGGGTGCAGGCACGTCCCCCGATCGGGCTCCCGGCCGCCCCCTGGCTGGAGCCCCATCGCCGAGGTGCAGGCACCCCAGCGATCGGGCTCCCAGCCACCCAGCCCGCCCCCTGGCTGGAGCCCCATCGCCGGGGTGCAGGCACCCCAGTCGGGCTCCCAGCCGCCCCCTGGCTTCTGGGAGCCCCATCGCCGGGGGTGCAGGCACGCCCCCCGATCGGGCTCCCAGCCGCCCCCTGGCTGAGCCCCATCGCCGAGGTGCAGGCACCCCAGTCGGGCTCCCAGCCGCCACCCCAGCCCGCCCCTGGCTGAGCCCCATCGCCGAGGTGCAGGCACCCCAGATCGGGCTCCCAGCCACCCCGGCCCGCCTGGCGTCTGGGAGCCCCATCGCCGGGGGTGCAGGCACCCCCCGCGCTCGGGCTCCCAGCCGCCCCCTGGCTGAGCCCCATCGCCGGTGCAGGCACCCCAGTCGGGCTCCCAGCCGCCACCCCCGGCCAGCCCCCCCTGGCTTCTGGGAGCCCCATCGCCGGGGGTGCAGGCACCCCCCGCGATCGGGCTCCCAGCCGCCCCCTGGCTTCTGGGAGCCCCATCGCCGGGGGAGCAGGCACGCCCCCCGATCGGGCTCCCAGCCGCCCCCCTGGCTACTGGGAGCCCCATCGCCGGGGGTGCAGGCACCCCCCGCGATCGGGCTCCCAGCCGCCACCCCCGGCCCGCCCCCCTGGCTTCTGGGAGCCCCATCGCCGGGGGTGCAGGCACGCCCCCCGATCGGGCTCCCAGCCGCCACCCCCGGCCCGCCCCCCTGGCTTCTGGGAGCCCCATCGCCGGGGGTGCAGGCACCCCCCGCGATCGGGCTCCCAGCCGCCCCCTGGCTTCTGGGAGCCTTGTGGACTCAGCCTCTTTCAGGCACTTATTTAACAAAGACACATCCTGCACAGCCCAAAATCCATTAAACCTTGAGTCGCCGCAGCACGTGTCTCTTGCACGGACAAGGTTGGGGGTAGGGTCACAGATTAACAGCATCTCAAATACAGAACAAAATGGAGTCTCTTATGTCTACTTCTTTCTATATAGACACAGTAACAGGCTGATCTCTCTTTCTTTTCGCCACAGAAGTGTTAGTTTTTTATTTGTTCAATCATTTGGAAATGTAAAATCCATTCTTGATTCACAGGCCACGAGAGCAGGCAGGGACAGGCTGCCCCTTGCCGACCTCTGGAATGAGCTTAGAGAAGGAAATGACAGGCTGGGCCAGCGCAGCCTCCTCACAGCGAATTCGCTGCAGGAGGGTCCTTCTTAGCAACCACTTCTCATCCTTCATCTTGGCTTCAAGTGCAGTTCAGGTGGAGAAAGAGAGAACAGAACTGGCCTCAGCAACAAGAAGGAAGGAGACGCAGGGTCAAGCAGCCCTGTGGATCGATCACACTCAACATTCACACCAAGCGGAGCACAGGCAGGACCAGCCCAGGGGGGCCGAAGTGGAGGCTCTCTGGGGTGGGGGAACTCTGGGTGGGCAAGATTCACAACCTAAAACCCATATAGAAGTTCTACACAGCAGTAGTTACAGAAAACACACACTAAGAAAAGGCCAAAATAAAAATAGGACAGCCACCTTTGACCGCACCTTATCCCTCAGGAACCCACCTTCAAGCCCTGGCAGATGAAGACTCACTTCCTGATGCACTTCCCGGTGAATTATGTGGGCAAATGCATCCGAACTGTCCCCTACACGGACCCAGATCATGCCAGGTAGGAGGGTGGAGGTCGGGATCTCTCAGGCCTGAGCCTTACAGAAGCAGCTTGTCAAGCCTGTTCAAGTTCACAGGGCATGTTTTAGCACAGGAAGAGTCTGCACTGACTCTGAGTGTTGGACCTGGGGTTTGTGAGTCTACGAGCAACCCTCTTTAAACAGCAGAGTCTTTATGAACAAAGGCCCTAACCACAAACTCCTTTCAAAATGCCCCATGTACTCCCCTCATCTCTAGGTGGAAATTGAATTAATTTAGGTTGAGACCTCTGATAAACATGGTAGATTAAGCCTTCGTGAGGACAGATGCATGGAACGACAGCAAAGGTAGATCAAGACACAAAGCCACAAGGGAGAGTGGGAGGTGACCCAGGCACCCCAGTCGGGCTCCCAGCCGCCCCTGGCTGGAGCCCCATCGCCGGTGCAGGCACCCCATGATCGGGCTCCCAGCCGCCAGCCCGCCCCCTGGCTGGGAGCCCCATGGCCGGGGTGCAGGCACCCCATGATCGGGCTCCCAGCCACCCAGCCCGCCCCCCTGGCTACTGGGAGCCCCATCGCCGGGGGTGCAGGCACCAGCGATCGGGCTCCCAGCCGCCCCTGGCTGGGAGCCCCATGGCCGGGGTGCAGGCACCCCATCGGGCTCCCAGCCGCCCCTGGCTGAGCCCCATCGCCGAGGTGCAGGCACCCCAGTCGGGCTCCCAGCCACCCAGCCCGCCCCCTGGCTCTGGGAGCCCCATGGCCGGGGTGCAGGCACCCCATGATCGGGCTCCCAGCCACCCCGCCCGCCTGGCTGGGAGCCCCATGGGGTGCAGGCACCCCAGTCGGGCTCCCAGCCACCCAGCCCGCCCCCTGGCCTGGGGCCCCATCGCCGGGGTGCAGGCACCCCAGATCGGGCTCCCAGCCGCCAGCCCGCCCCCTGGCTTCTGAGCCCCATCGCCGAGGTGCAGGCACCCCATCGGGCTCCCAGCCGCCACCCCAGCCCGCCCCCTGGCTACTGGGAGCCCCATGGCCGGGGTGCAGGCACCCCAGATCGGGCTCCCAGCCACCCGGCCCGCCCCCTGGTTTCTGGGAGCCCCATCGCCGGGGGTGCAGGGACGTCCCCCGATCGGGCTCCCAGCCGCCCCTGGCTTCTGAGCCCCATCGCCGGTGCAGGCACCCCAGCGATCGGGCTCCCAGCCACCCAGCCCGCCCCCCTGGCTACTGGGAGCCCCATCGCCGGGGGTGCAGGCACCCCCCGCGATCGGGCTCCCAGCCGCCCCTGGCTGGGAGCCCCATGGGGTGCAGGCACCCCATGATCGGGCTCCCAGCCACCCCAGCCCGCCCCCTGGCTGGAGCCCCATCGCCGAGGTGCAGGCACCCCGATCGGGCTCCCAGCCGCCCCTGGCTGGAGCCCCATCGCCGAGGTGCAGGCACCCCAGATCGGGCTCCCAGCCGCCACCAGCCCGCCCCCTGGCTACTGGGAGCCCCATGGGGTGCAGGCACCCCAGATCGGGCTCCCAGCCGCCCCTGGCTGGAGCCCCATCGCCGAGGTGCAGGCACCCCATGATCGGGCTCCCAGCCGCCCCTGGCTGGGAGCCCCATGGGGTGCAGGCACCCCCCGCGATCGGGCTCCCAGCCGCCACCCCCGGCCCCCCCCCCAGGCGTCTGGGTGCCCCATCGCCGGGGGTGCAGGCACCCCCCCCGATCGGGCTCCCAGCCGCCACCCCCGGCCCGCCCCCCTGGCTTCTGGGAGCCCCATCGCCGGGGGTGCAGGCACCCCCCGCGATCGGGCTCCCAGCCGCCCCTGGCTGGGAGCCCCATGGGGTGCAGGCACCGATCGGGCTCCCAGCCACCCCAGCCCGCCCCTGGCTGGAGCCCCATCGCCGAGGTGCAGGCACCCCATCGGGCTCCCAGCCCGCCCCCTGGCCTGGGAGCCCCATCGCCGAGGTGCAGGCACCCCAGATCGGGCTCCCAGCCGCCACCAGCCCGCCCCTGGCTACTGGGAGCCCCATGGGGTGCAGGCACCCCAGATCGGGCTCCCAGCCGCCCCTGGCTGGAGCCCCATCGCCGGGGGTGCAGGCACCCCCCGCGATCGGGCTCCCAGCCGCCCCTGGCTGGGAGCCCCATCGCCGGGGGTGCTGGCACCCCCCGCGATCGGGCTCCCAGCCGCCCTGGCTTCTGGGAGCCCCATCGCCGGGGGTGCAGGCACCCCCCGCGATCGGGCTCCCAGCCGCCACCCCCGGCCCGCCCCCCTGGCTTCTGGGAGCCGTGTGGACTCAGCCTCTTTCTGATATTGTGCGGAATATCATCTCCCCATCTGAAAATTTGCAACTCCTTCTCAGACGATTGTACACCCCCAGTGTGCACACCCTGGCTTCTGGGAGCCCCATCGCCGGGGGTGCAGGCACCCCCCGCGATCGGGCTCCCAGCCGCCACCCCCGGCCCGCCCCCCTGGCTTCTGGGAGCCTTGTGGACTCAGCCTCTTTCTGATATTGTGCGGAATATCATCTCCCCATCTGAAAATTTGCAACTCCTTCTCAGACGATTGTACACCCCCAGTGTGCACACCCTGGCTTCTGGGAGCCCCATCGCCGGGGGTGCAGGCACCCCCCGCGATCGGGCTCCCAGCCGCCCCTGGCTTCTGGGAGCCCCATGGGGTGCAGGCACCCCATCGGGCTCCCAGCCGCCCCTGGCTTCTGAGCCCCATCGCCGGTGCAGGCACCCCAGTCGGGCTCCCAGCCGCCACCCCCGGCCCGCCCCCCTGGCTTCTGGGAGCCCCAACGCCGGGGGTGCAGGCACCCCCCCCGATCGGGCTCCCAGCCGCCCCTGGCTTCTGAGCCCCATCGCCGAGGTGCAGGCACCCCAGATCAGGTTCCCAGCCGCCACCCCCGGCCCGCCCCCCTGGCTTCTGGGAGCCCCATCGCCGGGGGTGCAGGCACCCCCCGCGATCGGGCTCCCAGCCGCCCCTGGCTTCTGAGCCCCATCGCCGGGGTGCAGGCACCGATCGGGCTCCCAGCCGCCACCCCGCCCCTGGCTACTGGGAGCCCCATGGGGTGCAGGCACCGATCGGGCTCCCAGCCGCCCCTGGCTACTGGGAGCCCCATCGCCGAGGTGCAGGCACCCCATCGGGCTCCCAGCCGCCCCTGGCTTCTGGGAGCCCCATCGCCGAGGTGCAGGCACCCCATCGGGCTCCCAGCCACCCCGCCCGCCCCTGGCTTCTGGAGCCCCATCGCCGGTGCAGGCACCCCAGTCGGGCTCCCAGCCGCCACCAGCCCGCCCCTGGCTTCTGAGCCCCATCGCCGGTGCAGGCACCCCAGTCGGGCTCCCAGCCGCCCCTGGCTGAGCCCCATCGCCGGGGTGCAGGCACCAGATCGGGCTCCCAGCCGCCCCTGGCTACTGGGAGCCCCATCGGGGTGCAGGCACCCCCCGCGATCGGGCTCCCAGCCGCCCCTGGCTGGGAGCCCCATCGGGGTGCAGGCACCCCAGATCGGGCTCCCAGCCACCCCAGCCCGCCCCTGGCTTCTGGGAGCCCCATCGGGGTGCAGGCACCCCATGATCGGGCTCCCAGCCGCCCCTGGCTTCTGAGCCCCATCGCCGGGGTGCAGGCACCAGCGTCGGGCTCCCAGCCACCCCAGCCCGCCCCTGGCTTCTGGGAGCCTTGTGGACTCAGCCTCTTTCTGATATTGTGC
>JABBCR010000520.1:0-25577 GCA_014849445.1 Cercopithecus mona
AGGATAAAACTAGAAGGAAACCATTTAAGAAACCATTTTGTGATGTGGGCATTCATCACATGGAGATAAACCTGTCTTTTCATTCAGCAGTTTGGAAACATTGTTCTTGTCGCACCTGTGAAGGGATGTTTTGCATTGCATTGAGACCAATGTTGAAAAAGGAAGCATCTTCAGATAAAAACTAGAGGGAAGCTATCTGAGAAACCTCTTTGTCATGTGTGCATTCATTTTGCAGATGTATACCTTTCTTTTCATTCAGCAGTTTGGAAAAACTGTTACTGTAGAATCTGCAAATGGATATCTGGGAGCTCATTGAAGCCTATGGGAAAAATGAAACATCTTCAGATTAAAACTATAAAGAAGCTTTCTGAGAAACTGTATTCTGATGTGTGCATTTATCTCATAGAGTTAAACATGTCTTTGGATTCAGCAGTTTGGAAACACTGTGTTTGTCCATTCTGTGAATGGACATTTGGGAGTTCATTGAGACCAATGGTGATAAAGCAAATATCCCGGGATGAAAACTAGAAGAAATTTATCTGAAAAACCAATTTGTGATGTGTTCATTCATCTTGCAGAGATTAATCTTTCTTTTCATTCAGCAGGTTAGAAACACTTTCTTTTGTAAAATCTGCAAGGCTTATTTGGGAGTGCTTTAAGACCTATGGTGAAAAAGGAAACAACTTCAGATAGAAACAAGAAAGAAACTTTCTGAGAAAATCCTTTGTTGTGTGCACATTCATATCAGAGAGTTAAACCTTTCTTTGGATTCAGTAGTTTGGAAACACTGTTTTTGTCCTTTCCACAAATGGACATTTGGGAGTTCATTGAGGTCAATGGCGAAAAACCAAATATCCAGGATAAAAACTCGATTTAAGATATCTGAGAAACTGCATTGTGATGTGTCAAATCATCTTGCAGAGTTAAACTTTTTTTCCATTCAGCATTTTGGAAACACTGTTTTTTTGTAGGGTGTGTGAAGGGACATTTGGGAGTGCATAAGGCCTACAGTGAAAAAGGAAACTTCTTCAGATAGAAACTATAAAGAAGCATTCTGAGAAATTGCTTTCTGATGTGTGCATTCATCTCACAGAGTTAAATCTTTCTTTCAGATTCAGCAGTTTGGAAATACCATTTTTATCCATTCTGCAAATGGACATATGGGAACTCAGTGAGGCCCGTGGTGGAAAAGAGAATATCCTGAGATATAAAAAAAGGAAGCTACCTCAGAAACCACTTTGTGATGTTAGCATTCATCTAGCAGAGTTAAACTTTTCTTTGGATTCAGCAGTTTGGAAACACTGTTTTTTTCCTTTCTGTGAATGGACATTTAGAAGCTCATTGGGGCCAATGGCAAAAAAGCGAATGTCCCAGGATAAACACTACAAGGAAGCCATCTGAGAAATCACTTGGTGATGTGTGCCTTCATCTCTCAGAGTTAAACCATTCTTTTCATCGAGTAGGTTGGAGTCACTGTGTTTGTAGCATTTGCAAAGGAATATTTGTGAATGCATTGACGTCTATGCTGAAAAAGGAAACATATTCAGATAAAAACAAGAAAGAACCTCTCTGAGAAACTGCTTTGTGATGTGCGCATTTATCTCCTAGAGTTAAACTTTACTTTGGATTCAGCAGTTTGGAAACGGCTTTTGTAAAATCTGCAATGGGATATTTGGGAATGCATTGAGGCCTATGGGGGAAAAGGAAACATCTTCACATAGAAACTAGAGAGAAGCTTTCTGAGAAACTGCTTTGTGATGTGTGCATTCATCTCACAGAGTTAAACTTTTCTTTCAATTAAGCAGTTTGGAAACGCTATGTTGGTCCATTCCACAAATGAAAATCTGGGATTTTTAGAGCACCTGTGAAAAAGTGAATATCCCAGGATAAAAAACTAGAAGGAAGCTATCTGAGAAACCGCCTTGTGATGTGTGTATTCACTTCACAGAGTTAAACCTTTCTTGTCATTCAACAGTTTGGAAAGTCTGGTTTTGTAGGTTCTGTGAAGGGATATTTCAGAGTGATTTGAGGCCAATGGTGAAAAAGGAAACATCTTCAGATAAAAACTGCAGAGAATCTTTCTGAGAAACTTCTTTGTGATGTGCACATTCATCTCACAGAGTTAAAACTTTCTTTGGATTCAGCAGTTTGGAAATACTGTTTTTGTCCATTCTGTAAATGGACACTTGGGAACTCAGTGAGGCCAATAGTGGAAAAGATAATATCCCAGGATATAAAACATAAGGTAACTATCTCAGACACCACTTTGTGATTTGTGCATTCATCTTGCAGAGTTAAATCTTTCTTTGGATTCAGCAGCTTGGAAACACTGTTTCTGTTGATTCTGTAAATAGACATTTGGGGACTCTTTGAGGCCAATCGTGAAAAAGTGAATATCCCAGGAAAAAAACTAGAAGAAAAGTATTTGAGAAACCACTTTTTGATGTGTGCCTCCATCTCACAGAGTTAAACCTTTCTTCTCATTCAGCAGTTTGGAAACACTGTTTTTGTAGAATCTGTGAAGTGATATTTCACAGTGAATTGAGGCCTAGTGTAAAAATGGAAACATCTTCAAATAAAAAGTAGAACAAAACTTTCTGAGAGTCTGCTTTGTGAGGTGTCCATTCATCTTACAGAGTTAACCTTTTCTTTGAATGCAGCAGTTTGGAAACCCTGGTTCTGTCCATTCTGTAAAGGGACATTTGGTAGCTCATTAAGGCCAATAGCAAAGAAGTGAACATCCCAGGATAAAAATTAGAAGGAAAGTATCTGAGAGACCACTTTGTGATGTGTGCGTTCACCTGGCAGAGACAAACCTTTCTTTTTATTCAGCAATTTGGAGACACTGTTTTTCTATAATCTGAGGATGAATATTTTGGAGCACATTTATTCCTATAGTGAAAAAGGAAACATGCTGACATAAAAAGTAGTTTAACACTGGAGAAGAATGGACACATCCTAAAGCAGTTTCTCAGAAAGCTTCTTTCTATATTTTATCTGAAGATGTTTCCATTTTCATAAAGAATGGTAAATAGCCCTTTGAGATTGAAAACAATTCTTCAAGTAAATAAGAAAGATTAAACTTTGTGAGATGAATGCACACATCACCAAGCAGTTTCTCAGGAATGTTCTTTCTTTTTTTTTATCTGTAGATGTTTTCTTTTTCACCACGTCTCAAAATGATCAAAATAACCCTTTGCAGATTCTACAAAAACAGTGTTTCCAAAATGTTGAATGAACAGAAAGGTTTAACTCTGCAAGATGAATGCACACAACACAAAGCAAAAGGTTTATCTCTGTGAGATGATTGCAGACATCACAAAGCAATTTCTCAAAAAACTTCTTTCTACTTTTTATCTGAAGATGTTAACTTTTTCACCAAAGACCTCAATACGTGCCCAAATATCCATTTTTCAGATTCTACAAAAACAGTCATTCCAAACTGCTGAAGGATAAGAAAAGAAAAACTATATGAGATGAATGGACACATCACAAAGCTGTTTCTCAGATACATTCCTTCTAGTGTTTATCCTGGGAAATTCACTTTTTCGCCATTGGCCCCAATGTGTTCCCAAATGTCCATTCGCAGAATGAAGAAAAACATTGTTTCCACACTACTGATTCCAAAGAAATGTTTAACTCTGTGAGACTAATACATATCACAAAGCAGTTTCTCAGAAGGGTTCCTTCTACTTTTTATGTGAACATGTTTCCTTTTTCACCATAGGCCTCAATGTACCCCCAAATATCCCTTCACAGGATATACAGAAACAATGTTTCCAAACTGCTGAATGAAAAGAAAAGTTTAACTCTGCTAGATGAATTCACTCATCACAAAGTGCTTTCTCAGATAGCTTCCTTCTAGTTTTTTTCCTGATATATTCGCTTTTTTGCCTTTAGCATCAATGACTCCCAAATTTCCTGTTGCATATTTTACAAAAAATGTGTTTCTAAAATGCTGAATGAAAGTTTAACTCTGTGAATACACACATAAGTAGTTTTCAGAATCTTCTTTCTATTATGATATTCCTTTTCACCATAGGCCTCAAGAGCTCCCAAATATCCTTGCAGATACTACAAAACAGTGTTCCAAATTGAAATCAAAGAAAGGTTTAACTCTAAGATGAATACACATCATAAGCAGTTTCTCAGAAGCTTCTTCTACTTTTTTGAACATGTTTATTCCTTTTTAACTGTAGGCCTCAAAAGAGTTCCCAAATATCTCAGATTCTACAAAAACAGTGTTTCCAAACTGCTGAATGAAAAAGTTTAACTCTAGATGAATGCAACATCACAAAGCTTTCTGAATAGTCTTCTAGTTTTTATCCTGGGATATTCTTTTCACCATAGCCTCAAAAGATCCCAAATATCATTTGAAACAAAAACAGTATTTCTAAACTGCTGATTCCAAAAAAAATTTAACCCTGTGAGATGAATGCATACATCACAAAGAAGTTTCTCAGAAAACTTCTTTCTAGTTTTCATCTGAAAATATTCCTTTTTCACCATAGGCCTCAAGGCACTCCCAAATATCACTTCACAGTTCTAAAACAGTGTTTCCAAACTTATGAATGAAAAGGTTTAACTCTGAGAATGCACATCACAAGAAAAGTTTCTCAGATAGCTTCTTTCTATTTTTATCTGATATTTCTTTTTTAATGGCCTTGAGCTCCTAAATGTCCATTAGCAGAATGTAGAAAAACAGTTTCCAAAATGCTGAATCCAAGGGAACATTTAACTCTGAGAGATAAATGCAAACATAAAAAAGTTTCCCAGAAAGCTTCTTTCTAGTTTGTGTCTGAAGATATTTCCTTTTCCACTGTAGGCCTGAAAGCATTCCCCAATGACCCATCGTGGATACTACAAAAATAGTGCTTCCAAACTGCTGAATGAAAAGAAACGTTCATCTCTGCAAGATGAATCCACACTTTACAAAGTGGATTCTCAGATAGCTTCATTCTAGTTTTTATCCTGAGATATTAGATTTTTCACTATTGGCATCAGTGAGCTCCCAAATGTCCATTCGCAGAATGGACAAAAATAGTGTTTCCAAACTGCTGATTCCAAAGAAAAATTTAACATTGACAGGTGAATGCACACATCCCAAAGCAGTTTCTCAGAAAGTTTCTTTGTAGTTAATATCTGAAGATATTTCCTTTTTCACCATTGGCCTCATTCTGCTCCCAAATATACCTTCACAGATACTACAAAAACAGTGTTTCCATATTGCTGCATGAAAATAAAAGTTTATCTCTGCAAGATGAATGCACATATCACAAAGCAGTTTCTCAGATATCTTCTTTCTAGTTTTTATCCTGGGATACTCACTTTTTCACCATTGACCTCAAACAGCTACCAAATGTCCTTTCACAGAATACAAAAACAGTGTTTCCAAAGTTGAATCAAGAAGTTTAACTCTGTGAGATGAATGCACATCACAAGCAGTTTCTCAGAAAATTCTCTAGTTTTCTACAAGATATTCTTTTCATAGCCTCAAAGCACTCAAATATCTCTTTGCAGAATCAAAAAACAGTGTTTCCAAACTGCTGAATGAAAAAATTTAACTCTGTGAGATGAATTAACAGAACACAAAGCAGTTTCTCAGATAACTTCCTTCTAGTTTTCTCTGGATATTCTTTTTTCATTGGCCTCAATGATCTCAAATGTCCATTTTCAGAATGGAAAAACAGTGTTCAAAGCAAGATGGCCGAATAGAACAGCTCAGTCTCCAACTCACATCACACAGAAGACAGTGATTTCTGCATTTTCAACTTTCTTTCATCTCACTGAGTGCTATTGCTGGTCAGCTGCTGCAGCCCCAGCACAAAACAATGCCTCACCTGAAAAAGGAATCCCTTTTCTAGCCAGAATGAGACACACAACACCTGGAAAAGTTTCACAATACTGCTTTAAGAAACACACACCAGAGATTTATCTCACACCTGGCATCCCATTCTTCCTCATTGCTATTTGCAGTCTGTGATCTACAAGGCAGCAGCCTCGCCCGCCATTGCTGAGGCTTAAGTAGGTAACTCGCTGGGAAGCTTGAACTGGGTGGAGCTCACAGCAGCTCAAGAAACCTGCCTGTCTCTGTAGACTCCACCTCTGGGGCAGGGCACAGTAAACAATAACAAAACAGCAGAGCTCTGCAGGTCTCTGTCTGACAGCTTTGAGAGCAGTGGATCTCCCAACACAGGTTGAGATCTGAGAAGGACAGACTCCTGCTCAAGTGGGTCCCTGACCCTGAGTAGCCTAACTGGAGACATCACTAGTCTGACAACACTTCACAGGGTGGAGTACACCCCTGAGAGGAAGCTTCCAAAGCAAGAATCAGACAGGTACACTGCTGTTCAGAAATATTCTCTTCTGCAGCCTCTGCTGATCAGGCAAACAGGGTCTGGAGTGGACCTTAGGCAATCTCCAACAGACCTACAGATGAGGGTCATGACTGTTAGAAGGAAAACTATAAAACAGGAAGTACACTCACACCAAAACCCCATCAGTACATCACCATCAACAAAGACCAGAGACAGATAAAACCACAAATATGGGGAAAAAGCAGGGCAGAAAAGCTGGAAATTCAAAAAATAAGGCGCATCTCCCCGAAAGGGCTCATCACAACAACGGATCAAAACTGAAGAATGACTTGACGAGATGAGAGAAAGGCAGTCCATCAAATTTCTCAGAGCTAAAGGAGGAATTACGTACCCAGCGCAAGAAACTAAAATCTTGAAAAAAAGTGGAAGAATTGATGGCTAGAGTAATTAATGCAGAGAAGGTCACAAACGAAATGAAAGAGATGAAAACCATGACGAAATATACAAATGCACAAGCTTCAGTAACTCTCGATCAACTGGAAGAAAGAATGTCAGCGATTGAGGATCAAATGAATGAAATGAAGCAGAAGAGAAACCAAAAGAAAAAGAAGAAAGAAATGAACAAAGCCTGCAAGAAGTATGGGATTATGTAAAAAGACCAAATCTACGTCTGATTGGGGTGCCTGAAAGTGAGGGGGAAAATGGAACCAAGTTGGAAAACACTCTTCAGGATATCATCCAGGAGAACTTCCCCAACCTAGTAGGGCCGGCCAACATTCAAATCCAGGAAATACAGAGAACGCCACAAAGATACTCCTCGAGAAGAGCAACTCCAAGACACATAATTGCCAGATTCACCAAAGTTGAAATGAAGGAAAAAATCTTAAGGGCAGCCAGAGAGAAAGGTCGGGTTACCCACAAAGGGAAGCCCATCAGACTAACAGCAGATCTCTGAGAAACTCTTTCCAGAAGAGAGTTCCAATATTCAACATTCTTAAAGAAAAGAATTTTAAACCCAGAATTTTGTATCCAGCCAAACTAAGTTTCATAAGTGAAGGAGAAATAAAATCCTTTACAGATAAGCAAATGCTTAGAGATTTTGTCACCACTAGGCCTGCCTTACAAGAGACCCTGAAGGAAGCACTAAACATGGAAAGGAACAACCGGGACCAGCCATTGCAAAAACATGCCAAAATGTAAAGACCATCAAGGCTAGGAAGAAACTGCATCAACTAACGAGCAAAATAACCAGTTAATATCATAATGGCAGGATCAAGGTCACACATAACAATATTAACCTTAAATGTAAATGGACTAAATGCTCCAATTAAAAGACACAGACTGGCAAACTGGATAAAGAGTCAAGACCCATCAGTCTGCTGTATTCAGGAGACCCATCTCACACGCAGAGACATACATAGGCTCAAAATAAAGGGATGGAGGAAGATTTACCAAGCAAATGGAGAACAAAAAAAAGCGGGGGTTGCAATACTAGTCTCTGATAAAACAGACTTTAAACCATCAAAGATCAAAAGAGACAAAGAAGGCCATTACATAATGGTAAAGGGATCAATTCAACAGGAAGAGCTAACTATCCTAAATATATATGCACCCAATACAGGAGCACCCAGATTCATAAAGCAAGTCCTTAGAGACTTACAAAGAGACTTAGACTCCCATACAATAATAATGGGAAACTTCAACACTCCACTGTCAACATTAGACAGATCAACGAGACAGAAAGTTAACAAGGATATCCAGGAATTGAACTCATCTCTGCAGCAAGCAGACCTAATAGACATCTATAGAACTCTCCACCCCAAATCAACAGAATATACATTCTTCTCAGCACCACATCGTACTTACTCCGAAACTGACCACATAATTGGAAGTAAAGCACTCCTCAGCAAATCTACAAGAACAGAAATTATAACAAACTGTCTCTCAGACCACAGTGCAATCAAACTAGAACTCAGGACTAAGAAACTCAATCAAAGCTCAACTACATGGAAACTGAACAACCTGCTCCTGAATGACTACTGGGTACATTACGAAATGAAGGCAGAAATAAAGATGTTCTTTGAAACCAATGAGAACAAAGATACAACATACCAGAATCTCTGGGACACACTTAAAGCAGTGTGTAGAGGGAAATTTATAGCACTAAATGCCCACAAGAGAAAGCAGGAAAGATCTAAAATTGACACTCTAACATCTGTTAAAGAACTAGAGAAGCAAGAGCAAACACATTCAAAAGCTAGCAGAAGGCAAGAAATAACTAAGATCAGAGCAGAACTGAAGGAGATGAGACACAAAAACCCTCAAAAAATCAATGAATCCAGGAGTTGGTTTTTGAAAGATCAACAAAATTGACAGACCACTAGCAAGACTAATAAAGAAGAAAGAAGAATCAAATGATGCAATTAAAAATGATAAAGGGATATCACCACCATCCCACAGAAATACAAACTACCATCAGAGAATACTATAAACACCTCTCAAATAAACTAGAAAATCTAGAAGAAATGGATAATTTCCTGGACACTTACACTCTTCCAAGACTAAACCAGGAAGAAGTTGAATCCCTGAATAGACCAATAGCAGGCTCTGAAATTGAGGCAATAATTAATAGCCTACCAACCAAAAAAAGTCCAGGACCAGATGGATTCACAGCTGAATTCTACCAGAGGTACAAGGAGGAGTTGGTACCATCCTTCTGAAACCTTTCCAATCAATAGAAAAAGAGGGAATCCTCCCTAACTCATTTTATGAGGCCAACATCATCCTGATACCAAAGCCTGGCAGAGACACAACAAAAAAAGAGAATTTTAGACCAATATCCCTGATGAACATCGATGCAAAAATCCTCAATAAAATACTGGCAAACCGGATTCAGCAACACATCAAAAAGCTTATCCACCATGATCAAGTGGGCTTCATCCCTGGGATGCAAGGCTGGTTCAACATTCGCAAATCAATAAACATAATCCAGCATATAAACAGAACCAAAGACAAGAACCACATGATTATCTCAATAGATGCAGAAAAGGCTTTTGACAAAATTCAACAGCCCTTCATGCTAAAAACGCTCAAGAAATTTTTGATGGGCGTCTCAAAATAATAAGAGCTATTTATGACAAACCCACAGCCAATATCATACTGAATGGGCAAAAACTGGAAAAATTCCCTTTGAAAACTGGCACAAGACAGGGATGCCCTCTCTCACCACTCCTATTCAACATAGTGTTGGAAGTTCTGGCTAGGGCAATCAGGCAAGAGAAAGAAATCAATGTGATTCAGTTAGGAAAAGAAGAAGTCAAATTGTCCCTGTTTGCAGATGACATGATTGTATATTTAGAAAACCCCATTGTCTCAGCCCAAAATCTCCTTAAGCTGATAAGCAACTTCAGCAAAGTCTCAGGATACAAAATTAATGTGCAAAAATCACAAACATTCTTATACACCAGTAACAGACAAACAGAGAGCCAAATCAGGAATGAACTTCCATTCACAATTGCTTCAAAGAGAATAAAATACCTAGGAATCCAACTTACAAGGGATGTAAAGGACCTCTTCAAGGAGAACTACAAACCACTGCTCAGTGAAATCAAAGAGGACACAAACAAATGGAAGAACATACCATGCTCATGGATAGGAAGAATCAATATCGTGAAAATGGCCATACTGCCCAAGGTAATTTATAGATTCAATGCCATCCCCATCAAGCTACCAATGAGCTTCTTCACAGAATTGGAAAAAACTGCTTTAAAGTTCATATGGAACCAAAAAAGAGCCTGCATCTCCAAGACAATCCTAAGTCAAAAGAACAAAGCTGGAGGCATCACGCTACCTGACTTCAAACTATACTACAAGGCTACAGTAACCAAAACAGCATGGTACTGGTACCAAAACAGAGATATAGACCAATGGAACAGAACAGAGTCCTCAGAAATAATACCACACATCTACAGCCATCTGATCTTTGACAAACCTGAGAGAAACAAAAAATGGGGAAAGGATTCCCTATTTAATAAATGGTGCTGGGAAAATTGGCTAGCCATAAGTAGAAAGCTGAAACTGGATCCTTTCCTTACTCCTTATACGAAAATTAATTCAAGATGGATTAGAGACTTAAATGTTAGACCTAATACCATAAAAATCCTAGAGGAAACCCTAGGTCGTACCATTCAGGACATAGGCATGGGCAAAGACTTCATGTCTAAAACACCAAAAGCAACGGCAGCAAAAGCCAAAATTGACAAATGGGATCTAATTAAAATAAAGAGCTTCTGCACAGCAAAAGAAACTACCATCAGAGTGAACAGGCAACCTACAGAATGGGAGAAAATTTTTGCAATCTACTCATCTGACAAAGGCTAATATCCAGAACCTACAAAGACCTCAAACAAATTTACAAGAAAAAAACAAACAACCCCATCAAAAAGTGGGCAAAGGATATGAACAGACATTTCTCAAAAGAAGACATTCATACAGCCAACAGACACATGAAAAAATGCTCATCATCACTGGCCATCAGAGAAATGCAAATCAAAACCACACGGAGATACCATCTCACACCAGTTAGAATGGCGATCATTAAAAAGTCAGGAAACAACAGGTGCTGGAGAGGATGTGGAGAAATAGGAACACTTTTACACTGTTGGTGGGATTGTAAACTAGTTCAATCATTATGGAAAACAGTATGGCGATTCCTCAAGGATCTAGAACTAGATGTACCATATGACCCAGCCATCCCATTACTGGGTATATACCCAAAGGATTATAAATCATGCTGCTATAAAGACACATGCACACGTATGTTTATTGCAGCACTATTCACAATAGAGACTTGAATCAACCCAAATGTCCATCAGTGACAGACTGGATTAAGAAAATGTGGCACATATACACCATGGAATACTATGCAGCCATAAAAAAGGATGAGTTTGTGTCCTTTGTAGGGACATGGATGCAGCTGGAAACCATCATTCATAGCAAACTATCACAAGAACAGAAAAAAACACATGTTTCACTCATGGTAACTGAACAATGAGATCACTTGGACTCAACATCACACAAGCCTATCATGAAAAGGATTTTCAGAGTTATCTGATGTAATGATGAGTTGATGGGTGCAATCAACATCACAAGTATTTCCCTTAGTTTTACATGTCCTCAACTTAAAGTATAATAATAATTAAATTTCAAAACAGTGTTTACAAACTGCTGAATCCAAAGAAAGTTTTAATTCTGTGAAATGAATGAACACATCTGAAAGTAGTTTCCCAGGAAGCTTCTTTCTAGTTTTTATCTGAAGATATTTACTTTTTCATCATAGGACTCAATGAACTATTGTATGTTTCTTCACAGATTCTAAGAAAAGAGTACTACCAAACTGCTGAATGACAAGAAAGGTTTAACTCTGCGACAAGTATGGGCAGATCCCAAAGTGGTTTCTCAGATATCTTCCTTCTAGTTTTTATCTGGTGATATTCAGTTCTTTGCCATTGTCCTCAATGAGCTCCCAAATGGTCCATTCACAGAATGGACAAAAGCAATGTTTCCAAACTGCTGAATACAAAGAAAGGTTAACTCTGTGAGATGAATGCAAACATCACAAGTAGCTTCTCAAAAAGCTTCTTTCTAGTTTTCATCTGAAGATGTTTTGTTGTTCACCATAGGCCTCAATGTGCTCCAAAATGTCACTTTGTGGATTTGTCAAAAACAGTTTCCAAACTGTGCATTGTAAAGAAAGGTTTAACTCTGTGAGATGAATGCACACATCACATTGCAATTTCTCAGAAAGCTTCTTTTCAGTTTTTATCTGATATTCACTTTTTCACCATTGGTCTCAAGGAACACCCAAATATCCATTTGCAGAATGGACAAAAACAGTGTTTCCAAACTGCTGAATAAAAAGTTTAACTCTGTGAGATGAATGCACATCTCAAAAGTTTCTCAGAAAGTTTCTATTTTATCTGAAGATATTTTTCATAGGCCTCAATGCACTCAAATATCTTTTTCAGATTATAAAAAACATTGTTTCCATACTGCTGAATGAAAAGAAAGGCTTAACTCTCTGAGATGAATGCACACATCACAAAGCAGTTTCTCAGATAGTTCCTTCTGGTTTTTATCTGGGATATTCTTTTCACCATTGGCCTCAATGTCAAATATCCTTGCAGAATGTACAAAACAGTGTTTCAAACTGCTGAATCAAAGAAAGTTTAACTCTGTGAGATGAATACACATCACAAAGAAGTTCCTCATAATGCTTCTGTCTGGTTTTTATGTGAAGATATTTCTTTTTCACCATAGGCCTCAAATTCGCTGTCAAATAACCCTTTGCAGATTCTACAAAACAGTGATTCCAAGCTGCTGAATGAAAAGAAAGGTTTAATTTTGTGAGATGAATGCACACCTCAAAGATGGTTCCTCTGATAGCTTTATCTTTGTTTTTATCTTTGGATATTTTCTTTGTCACCTTTGGCCTCAATGGGCTCCCAAATGTCCATTCCCAGAATGGACACAAACAATGTTTCCAAACTGCTGAATCAAAAAGGTTAACTCTGTGAGATACACATCATAAAGTGGTCTCAGATAGCTTCTCTAGTTTTTATCTGAACATTCACTTTTCCCATATTGGCCTCAGTGAACTCACAAATGTCAATTCACAGAATGGACACAAACATGTTTCCAAACTGCTGAATCAAATGAAAATTATAACTCTGAGATGAATGCACACATCAGAAAGCAGTTTCTGAGAAAGTTTCTTTCTAGCTTTATATGTAGATATTCTCTTTTTGACCATAGGCTTCAATGCCCAATATCCTTCACAGATTCTACAAAACAGTGTTTCAAACAATGAAAGAAAGTTTAACTCTGTGATGAATGCACATCAAAAGCAGTTTCTCAGATATCTTCTCTAGTTTTTATCTGATATTCTTTTTTCATTGCCTCAATGAGCTCCCAAATGTCCATTCAGATGAAAAAAACAGTGTTTCAAACTGCTGAATGAGAAAGAAATGCACACATCACAAAGCAGTTTCTCAGATAACTTCTTAGTTTATTTTTATTCTTTTTTCACCATTTGGCTCAATGAGCTCCCATATCCATTTGCAGAAGACAAAAAGTGTTTCCAAACTGCTGAATCAAGAAAGGTTTAACTCTGTGAGATGAATGCACATCACAAAGCAGTTTCTCAGAAGCTTCTTCTAGTTTTTATCTGAAGATATTTTCTTTTTTCACCAAAGGCCTCAATGCTCCCAATATCCTTCAGATTCTACAAAAGTGTTTCCAAACTGAATGAAAAGAAGTTTAACTCTGATGAATGCACACATCAAAGTGGTTTCTCAGATAACTTCTTCTGTTTTATCTGAAGGTATTCACTTTTTCACCATTGGCCTCAATGAGCTCATGTCCATTCACAGAATACAAAACAGTGTTTCCAAACTGCTGAATGAAAAAAGGTTTAACTCTGTGAGATGAATGCACACATCAAAAGTTTCTCAGAAACTTCTTTTTTTTCTGAATATTCTTTTCACCAGCCTCAATGCTCCCAAATATCCTTTCAGATTCTGCAAAACCAGTGTTTCCAAACTGCTGAATGAAAGTTTAACTGTGAGATGAATGCACACACACACACACATCACAAAGTTTCTCAGATAGCTTCCTTCTAGTTTTTATCTGATATTTCCTTTTTCATTGGCCTCAATGCTCCCAAATGTCCATTTGCAGAATGGACAAAACAGTGTTTCCAAACTGCTGAATGAAAAACTAACTGTGAGATGAATGCACATCAAAAAGTTCTCAGAAAATTTTTCTTAGTTTTATCTGATATTTTTTTTTTGCCTCAATGTGCTTCCAAATATCCCTTTGCAGATTCAACAAAATCAGTGTTTCCAAACTGATGAATGAAAAGAAATTTTTAACTCTGTGAGGTGAATTCACACATCACAAAGCAATTTCTCACATAACTTCCTTCTAGATTTTATCCTGGGATATTCACTTTTTTGCATTTGGCCTCAAAGAGTTCTGAAATGTCCATTGGTAGAATGCACAAAAACCGTGTTTCCAAACTGCTGAAGTAAAAGAAATGTTTAACTCTGTGAAATGATCACATCACAAAGGAGTTTCTCAGAAAGCTTCTTTCTAGTTTCGATCTGAAGATTTTTTTTTATCACTATATGCCTCAATGTGCTCCCAAATATCCATTTGCAGTTTCTACAAAACCAGTGTTTCTAAAGTGCTGAATCCAAAGAGAGGTTTAAATCAAGGAATGGAATGCAGATATCCCAAAACAGTTTGTCAAAGAGTTTCTTTCTTATTTTTATCTGAAAATATTTCTTTTTTCACCATAGACCTCAATGCATTCCCAAATGTCCATCCACAGATTCTACAAACACAGTGTTTCCAACATGTTGAATGTAAATAAAGGTTTAACTCTTTGAGATGAGCACACTCATCACAAAGTGATATCTCAGATGACTTCATTCTAGTGTTCATCCTGGGGTATTACCTTTTTTGCAATTGGCCTCAATGAGCTCCCAAATGTCCATTGGCAAAATGGACCAGAAGAGTGTTTCCTAACTGCTGAATCAAAAGAATGGTTTAACACTGTGAGAAGGATGCACACATCACAAAGAAGTTTCTCAGATACTTCTTCTAGTTTTATCTGATGTTTCCTTTTCACCAGGCCTCAATGCGTTAATCCTCACAGATTCTACAAAAACAGTGTTTCCAAAGTACTGAATGAAAAGAAGTTTAACTCTGTGAGATGAATGCACATCACAAAGTTTCTCAGATAGCTTCTTGTTTTATCCTGATATTCTTTTCTTTTTGGCCTCAAAGCTCCCAAATGTCCATTGCAGAATGGATAAACAAAACTTTTCCAAACTGCTGAAAGAAAGGTTTAACTCTGTGAGATGAATGCACATCACAAAGCAGTTTCTCAGAAAGCTTCTTTCTAGTTTTATCTGAAGATATTTCCTTTTCACCATAATGTTCCCAAATATCCCTTCACAGATTCTAAAACAGTGTTTCCAAACTGCTGAATGAAAAGAAAGGTATAACTCTGTGAGAGATGCACATCACAAACAGTTTTCAACTTCCTTTTTTTACCTGGGATATTCACTTTTCACTGACCTCAATGATATCCATTTCAGAATGGACAAAATGTTTTAAACTGCTGAATCAAAACAAAGTTTAATTCTGTGAGATGAATACAAAGCAGTTTCTCAGAAAACTTCTTTCAATTTTTTTATCTGAAGATGTTTCCTTTTCCACCATAGAACTCAATGTGCTCCCAAATATCCCTTTGAAGATTCTACAAAAACAGTTTCAAACTGCTGAAGAAAGTTTAACTCTGAGATGAATGCAAACATCACAAAGAACTGTCTCAGCGTCCTTCTAGTTTTTATGCTGGAATATTTGCTTTTTCTTTTGGCCTCAATGCTCCCAAATGTCCATTGCAGAATGGACAAAACAGTGTTTCCAAACTGCTGAATTGAAAGAAATGAGAGATACACATCACAAAGCAGTTTCTCAGAAAACTTCTTCTAGTTTTTATCTGAAGATGTTTCCTTTTTCACCTGCCTTGAAAGCTCAAATATCCATCACAGTTTACAAAACAGTGTTTCAAACTGCTGAATCAAGAAAGGTTTAACTCTGAGAATGCACACATCAAAACAGTTTCTCAGAAAACTTCTTTCTTTTTATCTGAATGTTCCTTTTCACCATCCTCAATGCTCCCAATATCCTTTTCAGATTCTAAAAACAGTGTTTCCAAACTGCTGAATGAAAAGAAATTTTAACTCTGTGAGATGAATGCATCACAAAGCAGTTTCTCAGAATCTTCTTTTTTTATCCTGGGATATTCCTTTTCCATGGCCTCAATGAGCTCCCAAATTTCCATTTACAAAATGGAAAATGTTTCCAAACTGCTGAATCAGAAAAAGGTTTAACTCTCTGAGATGAATGCACACATCAAAAGTTTCTCAGAAAGCTTCTTCTAGTTTTTATCTGAAGTTTCTTTTCACCATAGGCCTCAATGCTCCAAATATCCTTGCAGACTCTACAAAAACAGTGTTTCCAAACTGCTCAATATAAAGAAAGATTTAACTCTGAATGCACATCATCAAAGTTTCTCACTTCCTTTTTTATCCTGGGATATTTTTTTTTTTGGCCTCAAAATGTCCATTCAGAATGGACAAAAAAGTGTTTCCAAACTGCTGAATGAAGAAAAGTTTAACTCAGAGAGATGAATGCACACATCACAAAGCAGTTTCTCAGAAAGCTTCTTTTTATCTGAAGATGTTTTCATCACCATGCCTCAATGTCCATATCCTTTCATTTCTACAAAAACAGTGTTTCCAAACTGCTGAATCAAAGAAAGTTTAACTCTGTGAGAATACACAACAAAGCTTCTCAGAAAGCTTCTTTCTTCTATCTGATGATATTCCTTTTCACCATAGACCTCAATGAGTTCACAGATTCTACAAGTGTTTCCAAATGCTGAATTAAAAAGGTTTAACTCTGTGAGATGAATGCATCAAGCAGTTTCTCAGATTCTCTGGATATTCTTTTTTTCCCATTGACCTCAATTTCAAATGGTTTTCAGCAAATTCCAATTTGAATCAGAAATTTAACTGAGATGAATGCACATCATCACAGTTTCTCAGAATCTTCTTCTAGTTTTTATCTGAAAGTTTCACTTCAATGCCAAATGTCCTTGAATACAAAACAGTGTTTCCAAAGTGCTGAATGAAAAGCAAGGTTTAACTCTGTGAAATGAATGCACACATCACAAAGCAGTTTCTCAAATAGCTTCCTTCTAGTTTTTATCTGGATATTCACCATTTCCTATAGCTCCCAAATGTCCATTCACAGAATGGACAAAAACAGTGTTTCCAAAATGCTGAATGAGAAAAACGGTTTAACTCTGAGAGATGAATGCATCAAAACAGTTTCTCAGAAAGCTTCTAGTTTTTATCTGAAGTATTCCTTTTCACCATAGGCCTCAATGCTCCAAATATCCTTTGATTCTACAAAAAGTGTTTCCAAACTGCTGAATGAAAATAAAGTTGTGAGATGAAATCACAAAAGTTTCTCAGATAGCTTCTTCTGTTTTTTGATATTCTTTTTCCCATTGGCCTCAATGATCTCCAAATGTCCATTTGCAGAATGGACAAACATGTTTCCAAACTGCTGAATCAAAGAAATTTAACTCTGAATGACATCACAAAGCAGTTTCTCAGAAAACTTCTTTCAATTTTTTTATCTGAAGATGTTTCCTTTTCCAAGTCAATGTGATCCCAAATCCCTTCAGATCAGTGTTTCCAAACTGCTGGATGAAAAGAAAGGTTTAACTCTGTGAGGAATGCACATCAAGTGTTTCTCACATAGCTTCCTTCTAGATTTATCCTGGGATATTCACTTTTATGCTTTTCGCCTCAAAGAGCTCCCAAAAGTCCATTCACAGAATGGACAAAAACAGTGTTTCCAAACTTCTGAACTTAAAGAAAGGTATAACTCTGTGAGATGAATACAAATATCACAAAGTAGTTTCTCAGAAAGCTTCTTTCTATTTTCTATCTGAAGATATTCACTTTTTCACCATTGGCCTCAATGACCTAATGAGCTCCTAAATGTTCATTTGCAGAATGGAATGCAGTTTTTCCAAACTGCTGAATGAAAAGAAAAGTTTAACTCTGTGAGATGAAGGCACACATCACAAAGCAATTTCTCAAATTTTTTCTAATTTTTATCTGAAGATATTTTCCTTTCCACCATAGGCCTCAATGCACTCCAAATTATCACTTCACAGATTCTACAAAAACAGTGTTTCCTAACAGCTGAATCCAAAGAAAGTTTAACTCTGTAAGATGAATGCACACATCTTGAAGCTGCTTCTCAGAAAGCTTATTTCTTGTTTTTGTTTGAAGATGTTTACGTTTTCACTATAGGCCTCGATGCACTCACAAATATCCATTCATGGATGCTACAAAAACAGTGTTTACTAACTGCTGAATGAAAAGGAGGGTTTAGTTCTGTGAGATGAATGAAGACATCACAAAGCAGGTTCTCAGATAGCTTCCTTCTAGTTTTTATCCTGGGGTATTCTATTTTCGCCATTGGCCTCAATGAGCTCCCAAATGTCCATTCACAGAATGGCCAAAAAGAGGGTTTCCAAACTTTGGAATCAAAAGAAAGGGTTGACTCCATGAGATGAATGAAAAAATCACAAACCAGTTTCTCAGAAAGCTTCTTTCTGGTGTTTATCTTGAGATATTCTCTTTTTCACCATAAGCCTCAATGCACTACAAATATCCCTTCACAGATTCTACAGAAACAGTGTTCCCAAACTGCTGAATGAAAGGAAAGGTTTAACTCTGTGAGATGAATGCACAATCACAAAGCAGTTTCTCAGAAAGCTTCTTTCTAGTTTTTATCTGAAGATATTTCCTTTTTCACCATTGGCCTCAATGAGCTTCAAAATGTCCACTTGCATAGTGGACAAAAACAGTGTTTCCGAACTGCTGAATAGAAAGAAAGTTATAATTCTGTGAGATGAATGCATACATCACAAAGAAGTCTCTCAGAAAGCTTCTTTATTCTTTTTATCGGAATTTGTTTCCTTTTTCACCACAGGCCACAATGCAATCCCAAATGGTCCATTCACAGAATGGATAAATACAGTGTTTCAAACTACTGAATCCAAAGAAACGTTTAACTCTGTGAGATGAAGGAACACATCACAAAGCAGTTTCTCAGAAAGCTTCTTTCTAGCTTTTATCTGAAGATATTTCCTTTTTCACCATTGGCCTCAATGAGCTCCCAAATGTCCATTTGCAGAACGGACAAAAGGAGTGTATCCAACTTCTGAATCAAAAGAAAGGGTTAACCCTGTGAAATGAATGAAAAAATCACAAAGCAGTTTCTCAGAAAGCTTCTTTCTGATTTTTATCTTGAGATATTCTCTTTTTCAACATAGGCCTCAATGTGCTCCAAATATCCCTTCACAGATTCTATGGAAACAGTGTTTCCAAACTACTAAATGAAACGAACAGATCAACTCTGTGAGATGAATGCAGACATCACAAAGCAGTTTATCAGATAGCTTTCTTCTAGTTTTTATCCTGGGATTTTGGGGTTTCTTTGCCATTGGCCTCTATGAGCTCCCAAATGTTCACTCGCAGAATGGACAAAATCAGTGCTTCCAAACTGCTGATTCCAAAGAAAGGTTTAACTCTGTGAAGTGAATGGACACATCACAAAGCAGTTTCTCAGAAGTCTTCTTTATAGTTTTTACCTGAAGATATTTTCTTTTTCACCCTAGGCCTCATTGCACTCCCAAAAATTCCTTTACAGATGCTACAAAAACAGTGTTTCCTATCTGCTGAATGAAAGGAAAGGTTTACTTCTGTGAGATGAATGCACACATCACATAGCGGTTTCTCAACTTTTTTCTAGTTTTTATCTGAAGATATTTTCCTTTTTACCATAGGTCTCAATGCACTCCAAATTATCACTTCACAGATCCTACAAAAACAGTGTTTCCAAACTACAGAATAAAAGAAATGTTTTACTCTGTGAGATGAATGCACACATCACAAAGTAATTTCTGAGACAGTCTCTTTCTAGTTTTTATTTGAAGGTATTTCTTTTTTCACCATAGCCCTCAATGTGCTCCAAAGTGTCCATTTGCAGAATGGACGAAAACAGTTTTTTCACACTGCTGAATGAAAAGAAAGATTTAACTCGGACAGATGAATGCAGTCATCAAAAAGCGGTTTCACAGATAACTTCCTTCTAGTTTTTATCCCAGAATATTTGCTTTTTCACAATTGTCCTCAATGAGCTCCCAAACGTCCATTTCCAGAATGAACAAAAACAGTGTTTCCAAACTGTTGAATCAAAAGAAATCTTTAACTCTGTAAGATCAATGACATATCACAAAGCAGTTTCTCAAAAAGCTTCTTTCTAGTTTTTATCAGAAGGTATTTTCTTTTCACCATTGGCCTCAATCAGCTCCCAAATGTCCATTTGCAGAATGGACAAGAACAATGATTCCAAACTGCTGAATCCAAAGAAATGTTTTACTCTGTGAGATGAATGCACACATCACAAAGCAGTTTCTCAGAAAGCTTCTTTATTGTTTTTATCTGACAATGTTTCCTTTTTCATCATAGGTCTCAATGTGCTCCCAAATATCCTTTCAGACAATCTACAAAAACAGGTTTTCCAAACTGCTGAATGAAAATAAAGGTTTAAATCTGTGAGATTAATGAACACATCAAAAAGCAGTTCCTCAGAGAACTTCCTTCAAGTTTTTATCCTGTGATGTTTTCCTTTTTGCCATTGGCCTCAATGAGCTCCCACATGTCCATTGGCAGAATATACAAAGACAGTTTTCGAACTGCTGAATCTAAAGAAATGTTTAACTCTATGAGATGAATGCACACATCACAAGGCAGTTAATCAGATAGTTTCTTTCTAGTTTTTATCTGCAGATGTTTCCTTTTTCACCGTAGGCCTCAATGAGCTCTAAAATGTCTATTCATAGAATGGACAAAAAGAGTGTTTCCAAACTGTTCCATCAAAAGAAAGCTTTAACTCTGTGACATGAATGTACACATCACAAAGTGGTTTCTCAGATAGCTTCCTTCTAGTTTTTATCCAGGAATATTCCCTTTTTCACCATTGGCCTCAATGAGTTCCCAAATGTCCATTCACAGAATGGACAAAAACAGTGTTTCCAAACTGCTGAATCAAACGAAATGTTTAACTCTGTGAGATGAATGCACACATCACAAAGCAGTTGCTCGGAAAGATCCTTTCTGGTTTTTATCTGAAGATATTTCCTTTTTCACCAGTTGCCTCAATGTGCTCCCAAAAATACCTTCACAGGTACTACAAAAACAGTGTGTCCAAACTGCTGAATGAAAAGAAAGGTTAAACTCTGTGAAATGAATGCACACATCACAAAGCAGTTTCTCAGATAGCTTTCACTTAGTTTTTATCTGCAAATATTCACATTTTTGCTTTTGGCCTCAGTGAGCTCACAAATGTCCATTTGCAAAATGGACAAAAATAGTGATTCCAAACTGCAGGATGAAAAGAAAGGTTTCATTCTTGAGATGAATGGACACATGACAAAGCAGTTTCTCAGAAAGCTTCTTTCTAGTTTTTATCTGAAGAAATTTTCTTTTTTACCATAGTCCTCATGTGCTCCCTAATATCCCCTCACAGATGCAACAAAAACAGTGTTTCCAAACTTCTGAATGAAAATAAAGTTTTACCTCTGCGAGATGAATGCACACATCACTAAGCAGTTTCTCAGATAGCTTCTTTCTAGTTTTGAACGGAAGATATTTCCTTTTTCGCCATTGGCCTCAGTTAGGTCCCAAATGTGCATTTGAAAAATGGACAAAAACAGTGCTTCCAAACTGGTGAAAGAAAAGAAAGATTTAACTATGTGAGATGAATGCACACAATACAAAGCAGTTTTTCACATAGCTTTTTTCTAGTTTTTATCCTGGGATATTCACTTTTCGACCATAACCCTCAATAAGATACCAAATGTCCATTAGCATAATGGACAAAACAGTGTTTCCAAACTGCTGAAGCAAACAGTTTTAACTCTGAGAGATGAAGGCACACATCAGTTTCTAAGAAAGCTTCTTTCTAGTTTTTATCTGAAGATAATTTCTTTTTCATAGGCCTCAATGCACTCAAAATCCTTTACAGATTCCACAAAAACAGTCTCTCCAAACTGCTAAATCAAAAGAAGAGTTTAATTCTGTGAGATGAATGCACACATCACAAAGTTTTTCTCAGCTTCTTCTAGTTTTTATCTGGATATTCTTTTTCATTGGCCTCAATGAGCTCAAAATCCATTTGCAGAATGGACAAAAACAGTGTTTCCAAACTGCTGAATAAAAGTTTAACTCTGTGATGAATGAATGCACACAAAGTTTTCAGAAAGCTTTCTAGTTGTTATCTGAGAATATTTCCTTTTGCAACATATGCTTCAAAGTGCCCCCAAATATCCTATTGCAGATTCAACGAAAACAGTGTTTTCAAACTGCTGAATGAAAAGAAAGTTTTAACTCTGATGATGAAACATCACAAAGCAGTTTCTCAGAAACTTCTTTAGTTTTATCCTGGGATATTCTTTTTCATTGGCCTCAATGAGATCCCAAATGTCCATTCACAGAATGGACAAAAACAGTGTTTCCACACTGCTGTATTAAAATAAAGGTTTAACTCTCTGAGACGAGGGCACATATCACAAAGCAGTTTCTCAGAAAGCTTCATTCTAGTTTTTGTCTGAAGATATTTCCTTTTTCACCATAGACCTAAATGTGCTTCCTGTATTTCTTTACAAATTCTACAAAAACAGTGCCTTGAAACTGCTGAATGAAAAGAAAGGTGTAACTCAGCGAGATGAATGCACTCATCACAAAGCATTTTCTCAGATAGTTTCCTTCTTGTTTTCATTCTGGAATATTCACTTTTTGCCATTGGTCTCAAGGAGCTCCCAAATGTCCTTTCACAGAATGTAAAAAATGTGTTCCCAAACTGCTGAATCAAAAGCAAGGTTTAAATCTGTGAGAAAAATGAACACATCACAAAGCAGTTTCTCAGAAAGCGTCCTTGTAGTTTTTATCTGAAGGTATTTGCTTTTTCACCACATACCTCAATGTGCTCCCAAATCTCCCTTCGGAGATCTACAAAACCAGTTTTTCCAAATTGCTGATTGAAAAGAAGGGTTTAACTCTGTGAAATGAATGCACACATCACAAAGCAGTTTCTCAGATGTCTTCTTTCTATTTTTTATTCTGGGATATTCCTTTTCCATTGCCTCAATGAGTTCCAAATCCATTCACAAAACAAAAGTGTTTCCAAACTGCTGAATGAAGAAAGTTTAATTCTGTGAGATGAATGCATACATCACAAAGCAGTTTCTCAGAAAGCTTCTCTCCAGTTTTGAACGGAAGATATTTCCTTTTTCACCATAGCCCTCAATGCTCCCAAATCTCCACAGAATACAAAAACAGTGTTTCCAAACAGCTGAATTCAAAGAAATTGTAAATCTGTGAGAGGAATACACACATCACAAAGTTTCTCAGAATTTCTTCTAGTTTTTTCCTGGGATATTCACTTTTCACCATTGGCTCAATGACTCCCAAATGTCCTTGCAAAATGGACAAAACAGTTTTTGCAAACTGCTGAATCAAAAGAAGGGTTTAATTCTGTGAGATGAATGCACATGTCACAAAATATTTTCTCAGAAATTTTTTTCTAGTTTTTATCTGAAGTTATTTTCCTTTTCACCATAGGACTCAATGTGCTCTCAAATATCCCTTTGCAGATTGTACAAAAACTGTGTTTCCAATCTGCTGAATGAGAAGAAAATTTTACTCTGTGATATGAATGCACACATGACAAAGCAGCTTCTCAGATATCTTCCTTCTCTTTTTTGTCCTAGGATATTCACTTTTTCGTCATTGACCTCAAGGAAATACAAAATGTCCATTTGCAGATTAAACAAAAACAGTGTTACCACGCTGCTGAATCCAAAGAAAGGTTTAATTCTGTGAGATGAATGCACACGTCACAGAGCAGTTTCTCAGACAGCTTCTCTCCAATTTTTCTCACAAGATATTTCCTTTTTCACCATGAGCCTCAAATCACTACCAAATGTCTCCTCACAGAATACAGTAATGCACTGTTTCCAAACTGCTGAATGAAAGGAAATCTTTTACTCTGTGAGACAAATGCACAAATCACAAGTTGATTTGTCAGAAAACTTCCTTCTAGTTTTTGTCAAACTACTGAATCAAAAAAAGCTTTAATTCTGTAACATGAATGAAGATATCCAAAAGCAGCTTCCCAGGCATCTTCTTTCTACTATTTATCTGAAGACATTTCCTTTTTCATTGTAGGCCTCAATGCGATACAAAATATCTCCTCTCAGATTTTAAGAAAACAGTGCTACCAAACTGCTGAATGAAAAGAAATGATCAGCTCTGCAACATGAACAGACACATCACAAAGCAATTTCTCAGATATCTTCCTGTTAGTTTTTATCCTATGATATTCTGCTTTTCACCATCAGCTTCCCTGAGCTCCCAAACATCCATTCACAGACTGGAAAAAACCATGTTTCCAAACTGATGAATCCAAAGAAAGGTTTAACTCTGTGAGATGAATAGAGACATCACAAAACAGTTTCCCAGAAAGCTTCTTGCTAGTTTTTTTCAGAAGATATTCTTGTCCTGCAGGAGAGGAGCAGGCCCACATCCCAGAAGAGGCTTGAATCTGTGCAGGGCTCTTCCCTGAGGAAAGAAGCCACACCACGACACAGGCTGACAGAGGAAGGAAGCTGAACGGAGAGCCACAATCCCAGTCACTGGAGCGCTGGCCTCACTGGACAAGCCACCCGTTTGGCACCACTCCCCTTAAGCCCGTGGGGGTGGCACGGTGCTACCCGCCGGGCTCTGGCCTCTGCTCCGTCGTCCCTCTGGCTGTGTATCCCCTGTTTCTCCGGGGCATAGATGCTTCTTGGTCTGGCTGGATGTCTTCCATAAGGATCATTTCCCAGTCCATCAGGGAGACACTTCCTGGAGATCCCTGTCATGATCGTTTCTCTCTCCAAACCTGCTTCGGTTTGAGCCGATTTCCACCGGGGGAGGGGGAGCTTCAGGGCACCTGCTGGGGTCTCAGGACTCCGCTTCAGATCCGATTCTGGACCCCTCCGGGTGAGAAAGCATGGGCTGAGCACACCTAGTGAGGCAGGCAGGGCCTCGCTGCAGCCCACACTCATCCCATGGGCCTCAAGGCCTGCTGTCAAGTGAAAGTTCACCGACGCATCTGATCCCTCTGCCTCCCTCCTCCTTGGGAAGACAAGTCCTTGTCTTCTGGGACAGGTGCTGTCGCCTTTCCTCTGCACATCCAGTCTCATTCCTGAGAGTGAGACTCCCCTCTGCTCCTGGGTGGACTGAGCCCCTGAAACTTTTGGCCCGCTGCTAGATCCCAGGCGTTCTTTGATTTTCCCTGGCATTCATGGAAAGGTCACCTGTGCCCCCCTTCCACCAGGCACATGCCTGCACCCCATTGTTTCTTTCGCCATCGCCCCGTGTGCCCTCACTGACACACGTTCACACCATCTGCTCTAGGGCGCCAGTGCCACGCATTGGCTCCACCTCGAAACGCCCCTGGACCTGTTTACACGTGTCCTGGAAAGCAATCAGCCTG